>APFE030425958.1:0-90393 GCA_000404065.3 Pinus taeda
AACTACTCATTGAAGGTGTTATCTTTGATTGTCTTGTTTATGCACCGGTCCTTTTTAAATAAAACAACATGATGAAATCTCTCTTCCATGTAGGTTTGTTCCTGTGTCTGATCTGTTGCTGTTGGAGTGGAATGGTGACCTTGCAACTGCTCCTCATGGATGGTGTGACTTCTCTAAGCCTCGGGGATGGACTCTTGATGCTTATGGCCAGCCAAATATTCATTATGGAGTTGCAACGATCCTTGTTATATAGTCTTCTTGGATTTGTGCATGCTGGTACATGATTGGTCTACTTCCTATAGTATTCACTCAGTTCCTTCTCAAAACCTCATACCACATTCAGGGATTTGCAAAAATCATTGTGAGTCTAGGGATGGGATCAGAATCTTCCAAAGGTGGTGAAATTATGTGACAAAGAGTGAAGGAAGAGTCCTTTTTTTGTCCTTTTTTTAATGGCCAGAGGTGGAATCCTGATGATGGAATTAGCATAATGGAGTGGATGAAAGGTGAAGGAATTTGGGTGGACCTATCCTAACCTTTCCCAAGGAGAAACATGACCTCTTAGCGAATTTTTCCAAGTGGTTCTCAATCTTGTATCATTTCTAGTCAGTCCTATAGCAGTTCAGGACATTCCTGTGGCATCTTCAGAAAATCCTATAGCATTGCAGGATTGAGGTAAAATTGGGTGCAATTTCTTGCTAAGTGATGGAGAGAGATATGGAGGCATATGAATGATGATGAAATGTACTAATTGGATGGGGGAAATGGATAAATGGGCTATGGAACTTATTCTTCAACCATTGTCCCCTTGACTATCCGGAGTGCTCCAAAATAAAAATGTTAGTAGAACTGATGTAAGGACTCCTCCTTGTGTTTTACTTTTATTTTTATTTTTTATTTTTGAGACATGCAAACTACCTCTAGAGAGGTTTTCAATCTACATGCCTTCGCCAAGCACCTAAGAGGAGGTTTTCACATGGGGATATTTTCATCTTATTTATTTTCTATCTTTTTTTCTCTTAGGTTGCCTCATAGACGTTTTCAACCGTAGAGTTGGCCTTGGATGCCTCATGGAGTTTTTCATCTAAGCCCTTCATTTTTTTTTCCTTTCTTTTTTTGTCAGAAGCTTGGTGAACTAAGGGTTGTGAGACTCCCAATCGCATTCATATCCTTTCTAATTGAACTAATGAACTCTTCTTTGGACAAAGGCCTCTTGTACAACTTCAACATGTAACCATTAACAAGCAACGAGATACCTTCCTCATCAATTTTTCTGATTTGGATATACCCATTCTCATGACATTTTTCCACTAAATAGGGGCCCAAACATCTTGTCATTAATTTTTCTTTGAAATCCTTGAATCTTGAGTCATATAGAAGGGCCCAATCACCTTCTTGAAAATCTATCTCCCTAATGTGCTTTTCATACCAAATCTTCCTTTGTAGCTGGACTAACTCAGTGTGCAGGAGAGATTGCAACCTGAGTTCATCTAAACCATTGAGTTGGAGCAACCTCTCTTGCTTTGCTGCAATGAGGTCCAATTCTAACTCAGCTTCCATCCTTAGGTTATTGTACTCAAATTCAATGGAAAATAGGTCCTTCTTCCCATAGACTAATTCAAAAGGGGTAAATCCAGTGGTGGTCCTCAAAGAGGTATTGTAAGCCCAAGTGGCTTCTATAAGTTTGTCTGCCAAATCTTTTCTGTTGTTGCTAACAACCTTGGTTAGAATGTTCTCCAAGTCTGTGTTTTTAGCCTCCACTTTCCCATTTTCTTGAGGGTGATAGGCAGTGGATGTCCTATTCTTGATGTAGTGATGCTTCATGATGTCTATGATCAAATTTGAGGTGAATTGTGTCCCTTGATTAGTGACGAAATCTCTTGGAAAACCAAACTTATAGAAGATGTTCTCCCTCATAAACTCAAACACCTTCTGCTCAATTGCTTCCTTTATTGTCTTTGTCTCATCCCATTCATTTAGGTAATCAGTGCACACAATGATATACTCATTTTGTCATGCTGGGGGATCAATGGGCCCAATTAAGTCCATGCCCCATTTCTCAAATGGCGCTAGAGCCACTTGGGGTTGTAAGAGAATTTCATCCTTAGGTGTAGGCTTACCCATCCTTTGGCACTAATCACACCTGGTGTTGTACCTTATTTCATATGGATGTAGAGTGGGCCAGTAGCAACCCAGTTGTATAACTTTGAAGGTTTCCCTCTTAACAGCAAAGTGGCCTCCACAAGGTCCATCATGGCATGCTGAGAGGATGTCAAATACCTCTTATCCCCTCACACATCTTATCAAAATATTATATGGCCCCAACTTGAAAATATTTACCCCATTCCAAATGAATGGGGCACTTTTCCTAGTAATATTTCTCTTCTCCTTGAAGGATAGATTAGGAGGGAACCTCCCAGTAACCATGTAGTTGGATATATTAGAAAACCAAGGAGTTAGAACCGATATAGTAAAAAGGTGTTCATCTGGGAGCCAATCATCTACCATCTCCTCATTCCCTGTAGGAAAGGTTAGTCTTGATAAGAAATCTGCAACTACATTCTCTTTCCCTGGTTTGTCAATAATATTTAAATCAAATTTTCTGCAATAATAACAACCATCTCATTATCTTAGCATTAACATCATGTTTATTTATAGAATACTTGATAGTTGCATCATCAATGTGGACAAAAGTTTGATATCCAGTCATGTAGTGCTTAAACTTGTTCAAAGAGTGTACCACAACCAAGATTTCATTTTTAGTGACTATATAGTTTAGGTCATCTTTACAAAGGTTCTTTCAGATGAAATATATAACATAGGGAAATTTGTCTTCCAATTGTCCTAAGGTTGCCCCTACAACTTTATCTGATGCATATATGTGTATATGGAAAGGTAATGTCCAATTGGGACCCCTAAGGAATAGTGAAATTGATCCAAGTGGATATTGGTGGCCACCCATCTATTCCACCTAGATCCCTGAGTTAGTTTCATATGTTTCCTTGTTCATTTCAACATTTACTATTTTTAGCATCTTTTTGGGTCTTGAACTTCTGGAGCACTATTGACCCCCTAAATGGTTTGTTTTTTGGGTCCGCAATAGACCCATAGTTGTAGGCAAGGTCCTATGGTGAAACCTGTAGTACTCGGGGAGACCTTTGATCAGCACCAGTATTGTAGCAAGGATGTTGCAACTCCTGGGATACCAGCTTTACTTATCAACTCAGGGTTCGTACAAACTTGGAGGTGACACTACTATGTGCACAAGTAAAAGTGAAGATCTTACCTATTGTCATTGTTCATCCAGTGAGAGACCCCAGGGGTTCGAAGAAAGACTTCTATAGAGTCAGAAGAAGCTTTATTCTTTGATGGAAGAAGAGAAAATCTACTCTAAGAGAGCTACTCTACTACAGTAATGAAGAAAACAACATGTAATGTTAAATCACACCATATCTTAATTAACCATTTAAAAGGATATTCTAATCATAATTTCTAAATCAAAACTAAACAAATGCTACTATCTAAGTTGTAGAAGCAAAGAGCATCAAACCATACTAGTGTGTAAGAAAAAAACTAAACTAAATTTGTTTTCACTTTTTTTGTTTTTTAAGGCAAAATCAAGTATACAAATTAATTGTTCTTGTGGATGTGACAGGTGAATGAAAGGTGATGGAGGATGGATAGAAGATTTATGGAGTGGTTGGATGGTGTGGAAGGGTCCTAAGAGGCTTCGTGTGACTTCCTAGAGGTTTCCCATCCATTTGGCCTCAAAACAGGTCGTTTCAGGAAAACCTACAAGATGTACTAGAAACCTACAAGATGATCCTATAGGAATTACAGGAAACCTACACGATACAATCGAGAGCTAATTGTGAGGTTTTGGAGGTGTTGGGAAGCTTGGGAAAGGTGTATGATAAGTGGAATGAGGTGTTAGAAGGTCTAGTAGCACTCAGGAGTCAATATCCAAGATAAGAAATGGTTAGATTCGCTCAATGTAACTAGAGGAATTTCAATGAAAAATGATAAAAAAATAGTGAGGGTGATGGTGGAATAAGAGATGGCTAAGGTGGATGAAGTGGAAGGTGGTTGATGGTGATGAAGTCTGGGCATTCTCCTGAATTACCTTCTTTTCTTAAAACATGTGTGTCTTCCAAGAACTATGCAACAAGATACAATTTCATAAACTAGAAAAGCATGAAACAATTGCCTATATTATGCATGAAGAAAGTTGTTGAAGGGAATGAAAGCATGAGTGAGATCTTATAGTAGAAATGGAAATGTAAAAAGATGATAATGAAATCTTCCTTGCAACATGAACCAAATGCTGAATCAAAGACGACAAACTCCAAAGCTCATGTAAGAACTAGAAATCTATATTTTTGGTGTTGTTGAAGGGTCCCTTCCTCAAGTCATGGTCCGAGAGGAAGGAAGTGAGGCAGAGACACCTGCTGAAAACCTTATGGTGATCCTTTTGCTCCTTACTAACCTGCTACTTGAAAGAAGGCACAAATGGAAGCAAACTATCACACAACCAATCTAATCTACACTGCTATAATGGAAATGCATTTATTAAGAAAATGAACAATTAAACTATGAATCTATACTAGCATACATGTACAATAAAGAGGAGAATTGGTTGATAGGGTTGGGCCCTAACCAAAGAGCTTCAGCCCTCTGAGTTAACTCAGTGCTAGCTCAAAACAAAACTCATTCTTATTACCAAAACAATGGATTACATCCGAAACTATCACAAGTCTTGCAGCTCAGAAATAGAGTATTGTTTTACAATCAAAATCTGAATCCTACTGAGGTCCTAGGCCTCTCTACTTATACATCTGAAGTCTATAGCGACTTCCTTAAAATTACGGAGGCTCAGCTCCCAAACTTGAGATAAACTAGTGCTTTGTATTTCACTTACTTGGCTGCCTTCTAGTTCTCATGATTTGGTTGTTTGCCCTCTAAGCTAATGGAGGAATATTCGAATGGAGGGGTAGTAAATGAGGAGTATTTACCTCCTATAATCCCTCTCGCTTGTACCATTAGAGTTTTGACCATGGTATTTGCCAAAATTCCTTGCTTTAATCCTTTAATCCCACATTAAATGCACATTAGACCACAAAGCAAAATATCCAAATCTAACTCATCTCATAAACAAAATATAACAAAAGTATGCAATAAGTTATGAGAATAGTTGGTTTGACTAAGATAGGTGGTGAATTAAGGCCCATATAATTACCCAATGATGAGGCTCATCATCACCCCCTACTAAAAGTGTTGCTCATCCTATGAGAAACTTTGTCAATATCCATATCCTTCATGGCTCTAGTAGCCTCTCTGACATCCCATGCCTCTGTTGTGGTCTCCTCTTCTTGTTCATAGAACCCTGCTTTCTTTTCTACTTCTTCCCACTACCTCTTTTCTTCTTCTTCTTTTCTCCCTTCTAGCATCCCTAAGAGTATTGGTGGACTAAGTTTTAGGCCTATCAAATTGACCTTCAACCTTTTCATAGATTTCTTATAAATAGGTGTCCTGTTGATTGCCTCTCCTAACCTTTAAGAGGAGTGATATTCTCTTATCTTCAAGATGTGTGGCAATGTGTTCCATCTCCTTAGGCAAGCATGTATATTATCATCTCCTAACAGCCTAAACATTTCCTTAAAGTGTGAAATTGATTTCTCCTGGGTCGTAAGATATCTAGATGCCAGCTAAGGATCATTTGCAATCAAATTATGGGTACTGATGACAGCCATGGGATTTTATTGTTCATCTCTGATCAAAAGAGGTTCAGTCTACTCTCTAGCCAATAATATTTTCATCTTTGCAGCTCTTGACTCCTCATGGTTCATCCATGAAGCTAAAGCCATTAATTGTAGGTCCCGTAGCTTGGCATTAGGGTCCTAAACTTTCATGTCTATGAGGGCCATGTTGTTAAAATAGAACTTAGCCATTTTGGCCCTATCCTCTAGTGTACTTTGATCACAAATATCAATAAACTACCCGTAGTCCAATGGCATGGTTCCCCTCTGTGCTAGTGTCTTAATCTGAAACTGTAGCCATTGTTTTTTGAGGAAAAGAGCATAGGATTTTAGTTGGCATTCTACACTAGATTGCCTCCAAGGAGAGGCCGGCCATACATGCTAGTTGGTTCTCTCTTTCCTACAGCTGTCCCCTCAGCCATGCATTTTATCTCTCAAGCTGACTTCTCATTATAGCTTCTCTGTCCCTTAAGCCACTTAGCTCTTTGCCCATTTCTTTGAGTTTCTCTTCCATGTGCCCAATGTCTTCCACCCCCTTTGATTTGGTGATCTACATCCATTAGTGGGTACTGGCCCTCTCCTTATCAATCTTGAAGAACAGTGGTATGGCAAATTTTTAAGGTATTACCCTGCCTCCTTCAATAAACCGGTAACAGGAGTCCATGTTAGGTTGGGGGCTGGGTTCCTTTGTCTCTAGGACTTCCTCTTTAGCTTCTTGTTGCTTCCCTACCTTGCTTTCCAATTTGTGTGCCTCATGTAGTTTCAATAGAGTATACTATAGGATTGTTTTTACTTCCTGTAGGTTTTCTTGTGGATCCTATAGGATTTCCTTACCCCTTGAGAAAGTTGATCTAGTAGTAGGCCTCCTTACATAGGTGATAGGTGACTTAGGGGAAATAATATTGTCTTTTTGTGTAGGGGAATATTCAATCTCAATATGTATTTTTTTTTACGTTTGTGGCTTCCCCTGTTTTATTCTTGTGCTCTTTCTTGTTCTAAAATATATTGGGGTTTGCCCCTCCTTTTTCCTTTTTGCTTGACTGGGTTGCTAAGAGAAATGAGGGTAGCTGCTGCCTCTCTCTCAGTGACCTTCGGAGACACCCTAGGTGACTCCTCCTTGTGTTCTTTCCCTTCTGTTTTATTGCCTTCTTCTTCTCTATTTTGCTTGTCTTCTTCCTCTTGTGGATCTTCATCATCTCTATCTGTTTCCTCCTTAATTTCCTCCTCGATTTCTTCATCATCATCCTCCTCTTCTCCCTCTTCTTCCTCAGCTTTAGCATGTTCCTCTGTGTTAGTTTCTTATTCATCCATCTCATCCTTATCTTGATCTATATCCTCCTCTTCATGTTTTGCTTCCTCTTCACTAACAGTAGAACTAACATCATAAGTTAGGGCTTTAATGTCATCCTCTACTGGCAAGTCTCTGAAGACTAACCATGTTATAGGGATTCTGAGGTTTTTGAGGGAATCTTCAATGAGGATCCTAATCAACCCATGGTGAGCCAATTGTTGGAAATTCCCTTCCTTCACTTTGTTGCTGGAGTCTATGAGCGATTGCAGCAAGAAATAGGGTATGTTGAGTCTTTGGTGTGGTGGTGTTTCTATCCCAAATCTTAATTCCTCAAGGATCCTGAAATGATAGCCATAAACAACACTATATCTACCCTCACATGAGATGTATTTGATGAGTTGGTAACCTACCTCACTTCATGGGTATGGCAGACTATCCCTCCTTACTCCATTTTTGTCCTCAATGGGTTCTTCACCTTCTAAAAAGAATTTCCTTTTTGCCACTTAGTTGTCTCCTTTGTCTTCTTTTCTCCATGGGATTCCTAGGGGAAGTGTGGTGACCATGTTGATGAGTTCTGGGGTGATATTTATAGTGAAGTCCTACACTACAACAGTGGCATGGATTCTGCTATGTGGAGTGAGGGAGTGGGAAAATGTTTGAGCCACCTCATCATCATACCTTGTGAATTTTTTGAGAAACCCCATCCAGTTGTGTCTTGTAAAGATTTCAAGCACCTAGGGGTGTTGTTGTATTCTCACATTTTTTTTGGGCTCTCTCATATTGAAACCTCATGTCATCTTACTGGTGAAGATTGAGGAGAAAATGAGAGGGTTGACACAATTTTTCAAATGCAGGAGCAAAATAGAGTTGACTGTATATGTAATTTACTTCTCACAGTTGGTAAATTCACTAGATTTTAGAATATGCCTGGTGTATTTGATTGCAAATGGGGATGAAATTTTAGAGCCTATCTCTTTAGAATGGTTGCAGTGGCTAATTCTCGTGATCTCCCATCTTGAAATCTTCTCTGCCTATCCTGTAGATTGTCTCTGTCTATCCTATAGACTATATCCTGTAGGAATTCTTGTGCATGATCCTGTAGGAATTCCTATGTAGATCGATGGATCTTTGCTTCCAGTGGGTGGCCTGGGTTATGAGAGCGACTTGAGTGAGGGAGTTTTGAGGAGCTGAAATGCATGAATGCATGGGAACGATATTTTATTTCCCCTTATGGTGTTTCGGGGTGAGGTGGTGTGCTGGCAGCAAAGGTACATTTCCATTTTTGGATCGTTGGTCCCCACTACCACCTCATCATTTCCCACTCCTCGTAATCAGCTCCCACCTTGTAGATCCATAGTTTAACTACTTTTTGTCCTACTCCTTCTCTATCTTTGAGTTGATTGTAGCCACGTATGAGAGGACACCTGGTTCTGCATGTGCTGATTGAACGAAGGTGGCCAAGTTAATAGGCCACCTTTTCACTTATAAAGCAACTATCTCATAACCCTTACAACTTTTGACTACATGATGCATATGAGTGAGCGAGCGAGATACTTACCTGTGTCTTCGATGCCAAGCTGCAGTTGTCGAAGACCAGAGGTGCTGCGTTGTTTATTTGTTGCATGCCAATATTCTTCCTTCTGCTCTTACTATCTGCTAATGGTTTCTTTTCTTTTGCAGGTTTCTATGGTTGAAGATTTGATGCTGCTACTGCTGTGAAGCTCCTGGATCATCCTAGTGAAGACTTGTAGATGGTGTGATTCACATTCTATGGGATAGGCTGCTACAGGATTTCCTACGGGATGTCCTGTAGCTACTTCTCCCCCAGAATTCTTTAATCATGTTCCTAGCTAGGGCCATGAGCATGGTGTAATGAATGGAAAGAAGGAGTAGAATTCTGTAGAGCAAAGGATACTCAGGTAATGCTCTTACTCCTCTCCGTTTTCCTTTTTTTTTTTAAAGATTGGCAGAAACTATTGAAACTGATTTTTTTTGTTTTGAATGATGATTGCAGGGATGATGATAGTGGACGAGGTGAGGAGTTAGATCATGCATAGGGTGAATTTTAGGGACCTAACAAACCTATCATGTGCCTTTGGATTTCTTCCTGTAGTTTTTCCAGTTCACTGTAATTCCTACATGATCATCCTGTAGGTTTTCAGGGGATACTCTAGGAATATAGGGGAGCCTGTTGAAAACACAGTATTCACATAAATCAAAGCAATGGAGTGGAAAAATGATAGAAATGATGGAGGGCTACATGGTAAGGAGTGGAGGAGATGAATATGTGTGAGGTAGGGTTCCCTTTGGATCCTCTTTTTCTCCTTGTTTTCCTTTCTCACTCACCTACAAATGACATATATAGATATATAGATATTATTATTTAATATATATATAATATATATATATATATATATATATATATATTATTCTGTATTAATCCTATTATATATATATATATCTTGAAAAACAACTAGGCCGCCTCATGGAGGTTTTCACCTGAGACCTTACTCTTTTTTATTTTTTCTCTTTTTTAGTGACTTGATGAGGGAGGAGCTAGAACTTGCTCCACCATCATCACTATTTTATTGATATTATCGATGAACTCTTATTTTGATAAAGGTCTCTTGTACATTTTTAATCGGTGCCCATTAACAAGAAAAGGAATGGCTTCTTCGTATATAGTTCTGGTTTGCACTGAACCATTATCATGGCATCTTTCCATAACATAAGGTTTGAGCCATCTTGTCCTTAACTTTCCCTTGAAGAATTTATACCTAGAATCATATAACAGTGCCCAATCACCCTCCTGAAATTGCTTCTCCTTAATATGTTTATCATGCCAGATCTTCCTCTGAAGTTGAACTATCTCTGTATGTAGGAGAGTTTGCATTCTAAATTCATCCAAGCCATTCAATTGGAACCATCTCCCTTTCTGTGCATTGCTGAGATCCAAATCTAGTTGGGTTGCCATCCTTAATGTGTCATATTCAAACTCAATGGACAACAAGGAATTTTTCCCATAGACTAGCTCATAGGTTGTAAATCCAGTGGTGGTCTTCCATGTGGTATTATAGGCCCACGTGACCTCAACTAGTCTTTTTGCCCAATCCTTCATGTTTCTACTCACTACCTTGGTTAAGATGCCCTCCAGTGCCTTGTTGGTCACCTCCACATGCCCATTAGCTTGTGGGTGATACGGAGTGGAGGTCCTATGCTTGATTTTGTGATGGCTGAGCAGGTCTTCAATCATGTTGGAGGTAAACTGGTTGCCTTGTTCTGTGACTAGCTCTCTAGGGTACCCAAATTTGTAGAATATATTCTCCCTTAGGAACTTAGCTACCTTCTCTTTTGTTGCTACCTTAATTGTCTTGGTTTCAGGCCACTTAGTCAAATAACCAGTGCACACAATAATGTACTACTTTTGTTTTGAAGGAAGGTTGATAGGCCTAATGATGATCTGAATCAGATCCTTAAACACCCTTAAAGTTTCCTAAACTCTGTAAAACTCATGTTGAAGTTTCAAAGTCTTATGGATGTCAAGCTTATTAGAAATAACCTCTAAAAAAATGGAAATTCGTGATCAACACGGAGCAACGAGGACCCTTGGTCAAAGCACGTAGACCGTTGGCCCATGGTAACTGTGCACTGTTACAAATTGACAAATGAGAGGTCAAATCCAGAAACAGTGGTATTTTCTGATACGCGATTAGTGCTAATCGCATATCGCAGGGCATCCCCCTCAGTGAAGGAAATCCCCTAAGCACTCGGTCTCGAGAAAAGCATAAAACCGTACGGAAATCACTGATTCCGTCAGAAGGCAGGTCCCACACTAAATTTAGCAGGATATTGGAAGGGCTTCAAGCGTTAAGGAGGTTTGATTGAGTCCCGCCCAATGCCATACGATGGGTGACACGCGTCCGGCAGATGAAAGAGAAAACCACTCACATAGGATGGGTAAATGGCATGCTACTTACCCGCTCGATATGGATAGAGACCGTAGGACTTGGAGGCTCCAGATCAATAGTGAAGGAATGATCCAATGGATGACCGGATTCGACAGGGAAATATGCTAAGGCAGATAAGATTTTAGATCTAACATGACCAATGAGTTGGCAGAGGAATCAGTTTCACAGGTAATCTTGAAGCAACAAAAATAATGACCTTTCAAAGAGAACTGACACTCAATTCATGAGGAAACGGGTGGCCACCTCTCTATGAAGCAATACACAGTGATGATGACGCAGAGCAGGGGAATTCAAATGGACAGAGGCAGGAGATCCAGATAGCCGGGAAGCAGAAACGAACAATCAGGAAGCAGATTGGCTTTAAGCCATGAACTGACAAAGAGTAAGATAGGTAGAGAGGAAGCAGAAAGCCGAGAGGCTAGAGAGAAGTGAATTGAAGAAAACAGAGAAGAAGCTGAGCTGACTTGCAGAGCAAAGGCAGTATTGAGCCAGACAGAGACAGAGAGAGTCCGAGAGCCTGTGAACTCTAGAGAAGGCTTGAGAGGTTCAAGCTAACTCCTCTGAGTAAACCTGTTAGGTATTGAGTCTCAAATTGGACTCATACCACTGTGGCCAGTTGAGGTCGAGATTCAGTAAGAGGAGTTTGTGCACTCTAGAGTCTTGGGGAATCCAAGTACATTCCTACTAATCATCATCTGTTGAGTGAGACTCAAATTGAGCTCACTGTTGTAAAAAATCTGCTTTTTAAGACACAATAGAAAGGCCACCACTAAAGGCTGGACCAGGAGACATAGCCCAGGAGGATTGGGTGAACTCCTTATTAAACTTGTTGTGTTTATGTGTTTCCTTATTGTGTTTCTCTTACTGCTTCAGGGTCTATGTATTTCGCAATCTTATCGATCCGTTACATAAAATAACATAGGCACATCCCAACACATGATTTTGCAATACCTTCATTAATTCTCTGAGATCATTCACGAGTGATTTCAGATCAAGTGGTATTAGAGCTCTAGGTTTTAAGGTTAGACAAAATTGTGATGGATTTTGTTGTTGAATGCTAATTAGGTCAAAGCTTAAATTAGGGGAAGAAGAGTTGGTTGAAGCTAACCCAGAAATTGAAAGAGTCTATCCTAAGAAGAAAATGTCAGAATAAAGTCCCTTGGGATCAGACCCCCAGTTCATAGATAGTTTCATGGCCATGAGGTCCATGGTAGAGGAAATGTATAGGGATTTTAAGAAAGGTAGAGATCCAAATTCCTCACACTCCAAACATAAAGGAGAAGAAGAATCTCTCCTCCATGATCACTCTAAAGGCAAAGAAGAAAAATTCCTCACACCTCCTAATAGCCCTGAAAATAAGAAAAGGACATCTTTGATTAAATTAGATGTTAAATTTGATTTGCCTATCTATGATGGAGGGTTGAATTCAGAGAAGCTGCATAATTGGATTAGACAGATTGATATGTATTGCAGGGTGCATAATATTGACTCAGACAGAAGTAAGATTTATCAGGCCAACCTACGCCTTGGAGGAACTGCCTTGGTATGGTGAGAAGGTCGAACAGAAGCTGACATGAAGAAGCATGGTAAAATTCTATCTGTCTGGAGTGAATTTGTTTCTGCAATTAAAAAGCAATTCTATCCACTAGCTTATATGCAACAAGCCATGATGAGCTGGCAAACTCTTCGACAATTGAAAGGACAACGTGTACAAGGTTATACTCAAGAATTTAGAAAAGGAGCATTGATTCTAGGCATTTATTTAGACTCACCTAAAACTCTGTTGAAGTATATAGGTGGTCTACACAGTTATTTAAGACATACCATTCTCATGTTTAAACCTACTAGCATAGATGAGGTCTCTATTCAAGCTACCCACTTAGAGGCTAGAGATAAGAATGTCGTCCCAGAAGTTGGGGGATCATCCAAACCCATTGCAAGCAAGAACAAGGAGAAGAGAAAATGGAAATGGAAAGAGAGGAAGGCCAATGTTGTACAAAAGACAAAGTCTTCGTGCACTCACTGTAAAAAGGATGGGCATGATGATGAACACTATTGGATTTTTCATCTGGAGCTGAGCTCTAAGAAGTTCGATGGCAAAAAGAAGAACACTACTGCAACTATTCAAAGAGATTTGGGGTCAAACTCAGGAGATGAAACAACCATTGCAACCATTGGTATAAAAGGCAAAATGTTTGAAGCATCTACTAGTAATTTTGCACAATCTACTGATAATGAAGAAAATGAGAGGAAAAGACATGAGTTTTTTCATATTCGAGTTATTTCCAAGCATCAAAAGGTTGATGCTTTGTTTGATAGTGGCTCACAAGTAAATTTAATTTCTGAAGCAATTGTAAAGAAGTTGGGATTACTGACTACACCTCACAAGAAGCCATATCCGTTAGGTTGGTTATGTGATAAAGCACAAATACAAGTGACTATACAATGCAAACTTAGGTTTTCTTTTGGGTCAGCATTTGTAGATGAGGTTGAGTTAGATATAGTTCCTTTGGATATATGTGGAATTGGTTTAGGAAGTCCTTACTTGTATGATAGAAAGGCAATTTTCTATAGAGCAGAAAACAAGTATCAACTCGTTAAAGATGGAATCGAATATATTGTAAGAGCTCACAAACTCAAAAATAATTATACTCTCATAAATCGGGGCAGATGAAAAGAATTGTAAATTCATGCAAGCAATTTTTACTGATGGTTGTAAAGGAAAAGAAACCTAATAAAACCAAAATATTTGAGGGGTATAATGCTAAATAGCAAGCTGACCTAGAAAAATTTGTTTCAGAATATGATATACTATTCCAAGAACCTAAAAGTCTACCACCCCAAAAGGAAATAGTACATGATATTAATTTGCAGCAAGATGCTCCATTGCCTAACATCAGAATGTACAGGTTGTCCACTTTAGAGAATGCAGAAATCAAGAAGCAGGTACAGGATCTGCTCGAGAAAGGGTTTATAAGACCTAGCACATCACCATGTGGGTATCCAATTGTCTTGGTGAGAAAGAAAGATGGCTCATGGAGAATATGCATTGATTACCAAGCACTAAATAAGATAACGATAAAAAATCATTATCCCCTTCCTCGCATAGATGATCTATTGGATCAGTTGAAAGAAGTTGTTTATTTTTCCAAGTTGGACTCGCATAGTGGCTATCATCAGGTCAGAGTTATAGAGCAAGATGGATGGAAGACTGCTTTCAAAACGAAGCAGGGATTGTATGAGTGGTTGGTTATGCCTTTTGGCTTAACTAATGCTCCTGCTACTTTCATGAGAGTAATGAATGATGTACTCAGACCGTTTATTGATGATTTTGTAATTGTATATTTGAATGACATTCTTATATTTAGTAAAACACGGGAAGAACATTTAAAGCATGTCAAGCAGACTCTAGATGTTTTAAAAAAAGAAAAAAATTATGTTAAACTCTCAAAATGTGAATTTGGTAAAACATCTTTGAATTATTTGGGTCATATAGTAGGGGGCGTTGAATTGAAGATAGATCCCTCTAAGGTTGCAGTCATTGTAAACTGGCCTAAACCCAAATCTGCTACTGAAGTTAGAAGGTTCCTAGGGGCAGCACAATATTGGAGAAAGTTTATTGCTAAATTTTCCTTAATTGTAGCAGCTTTACATGCTTTGACAGGATTGAACAAGGTGTTTCAGTGGGGAGGAAAACAACAGAAAGCCTTCGACACCTTGAAAGAAAAGATTAGTACAACACCAGTACTAGCACTGCCTGATCTTCAAAGACCATTTGAGATTGAAATGGATGCCAGTGACTATGCCATGGGAGCAGTGTTGATACAACACAATAAACCCATATGTTATCATTATGAGACATTTAATTCTATAGTAGTTAATTATCCCATATACGATAAAGAATTGTATGCATTAGTACAGAGTGTGAAAAAGTGGAAACATTATTTATTGGGCAAAGGGACAATTATACATATTGATCATCAACCACTTCAATATTTACACTCCCAAACTAAGTTGCATCAATCAAGATACTATAGCTGGATGGGTTTCCTACAGTAGTTTCATTTAGTCATCAGATATAAAAAGGGCATACACAATAAAGTTGCAGATATGTTGTCCAAACCAATCATCAATGCATCCACTATACTGGAGCATAATGCAGTATTGCATGAAAGTTAAATTGAATAGTATGCTCAAGATATAGATTTAAAGATGTATATGCAACTTTAAGTCATGGAAAACAAATAGAAGAATTGGATTATCATATTAAGGACCGACTCTTGTATCATTTGGGAAAGTTATACATTCCACAAACTGAAAGAGTAAAGATAATTTGAGAAGCACACACTTCTCTAATATCATGTCACTTTGGTGTAAGTAAAACAGTTGCACAGCTCCAAAGATTTTGTTATTGGCCTAAAATGAATGAGACAATTTCTAGATATGTAAGGGGGTTTACTATGTGTGCAAAAAGCAAGCCGAGTAATAGAAAACTAGGCTTGTACACTCCACTACCAGTACCTTCTCATCCTTGGGAAATTGTTTCCATGGACTTTATTGGGGGATTTCCCAAATCTAGAAAAGGTCATGACTATCTATATTTTGTTGTGGATAGGTTCAGTAAAATGTGTATTATAATACCATGTAACAAACAAATTACAGCTAAACAAACAACAAAGTTGTTCTTCCAACATGTATGGATTCATTTTGGATTACTCGCTTCCATTGTATCTGATCAAGATTCCCGATTTGTTTGGAAGTTTTGGTCAATTTTGTAGGAACTGATGGACACCAAACTGAAGAAGAGCACAACCTTTCATCCACAAACAAATGGCCAAACAGAAGTGGTCAATAAGATAGTGATCTAGTTGCTCAAAGGCTATTGTAGCAAGCATCCCAAACTTTGGGAAGAACATTTATGTTATGTGCAACATGCTTACAATCATGCTAAACATTCTTCTACACAAAGATCTCCTTTTGAGGCCTATTTTGGTTTCACACCAAGGTCTCCCTTGGATTTTGTCTTTGGTAAAGACATAGCAGTTGATGGACACAGAGATGTGGACAAAACAACCAGGTTCATTAAACAAATCCAAGATATTCACCAAGTAGTATAAGAATAGTTGGAAAAGAGCCAAGCCAAGTACAAGGCAAGGCATGACAAGCATTGGATGGAGCACAATTTTCAAGTTGGTGATCAAGTCTGGCTATATATCAGCAAAGATAGAATACAAGGTGAAGGTAAGAAGCTGAAGCCAATAAGGTATGGACCTTTCAAGATACTTGAGAAAATTGGTGAGAATGCTTTTCGCCTTGATTTACCAACTTACATACAAATCTACTCAGTTGTTAATGCAGATAGCTTGAGACTATTTGAACCTTCATTAATTGAAGATCTTGAAGAGCAGAGTCAATTGCCTTCTATTGATGATCTGTTACCTGAATATCTTAATGAATTGCAGGAAGACACAGCTATGGACAGGAAGGTGAGGATGACGTGCAAGGGAGATGTTGAGTACCTCAGTATTGGACTCAGGGGTTCAAAGCCAAGCAGTGCAAAATGGATAGAGATTGGACAAGTGAGACAGTTATACCCTCACTTAGTCGATGCTTGAAAACCAACTTTTGGTGGTCCAAAAGATTTTTCAGTGGGAAGGTTGTGATCCAAATCAGATCCTTAAACACTCTTAAAGTTTTCTGAACTCTGTAAAACTCATGCCGAAGTTTCAAAGTCGTATGGGTGTCAAGCTTATAAGAAATAACCTCTAAACAATGGCAATTTGTAATCAGCACGGAGCAACACGGACCCTCAGTCAAAGCGCGCAAACCTTTGGCCCATGGTAACCGCACGCTGGCACAAATTGACAAATAGGAGGTCAAATCTAGAAATGGGGGTAGTTTTTGATAAGCGCTAATTGCATATCGTAGGGCATCCCCCTCAGTGAAGGAAATCCCCTAAGAGATCGGTCCCAAGAAAAGCATAAAATCATACGGAAATCACTGATTCCGTCAGAAGGCGGGTCCCACACCAAAACCGGTAGGATATCGGAAGGGCTTCAAGTAGTAAGCGGGTTCGACTGAGTCCCGCCCGATGCCATACGCTGGGTGACATGCGTCCGACGGATGACAAAGAAAACCGCTCACATTGGATAGGTAAATGGCATGCTACTTACCTGCTCAATATGGACAGAGACCATAGGATCTCGAGGCTCTAGATCAATGACGGAGGAACAATCTGATTGATGACCAGATTATATAGGGAAATAGGCTTTGGTGGATAAGACTTGAGATCCTTCATGACTGCTGAGTTGGTAGAGGAATCAGTTTCGCGGGAAATCTTGGAGCAACAGAAATAACGACCGTTCAAAGAGAACTAACACTCAGTTCATGAGGAAACAGGTGGCCACCTCTCTATGAAGCATTACATAGTGATGATGACGTAGAGCAGGGGAATTCAAATAGATAGAGGTAGGAGATCCAGATAATCAGGAAGCGGAAACGAATAGTCAGGAAGAAGATTGGCTTTAAGCCACGAACTGACAGAGAGTAAGACGGGCAGAGAGGAAGCAAAAAGTTGAGAGGCTAGAGAGAAGTGAATTGCAGAGAAAAAAGAAGAAGTCGAGATGACCTGCAGAGTAAAGGAAGTATTGATCCAGATAGAGACAGAGAGATTCCAAGAGCCTGTGAACTCTAGAGAAGGCTTGAGAGGTTCAAGCTAACTCCTCTGAATAAGCCTGTCAGGTATTGAGTCTCAGATTGGACTCATACCACTATGACCAGTTGAGGTCGAGATTCAGTAAGAGTGGTTTGTGTACTCTAGAGTCTTGGGGAATCCAAGTACATTCCTACTGATCATCATCTGTTGTGTCAGACTCAAATTGAGGTCGTTGTTGTAAAAACTCTGCTTTTTAAGACACAATAGAAAGGCCACCATTGAAGGTTGGACCAGGAGACATAGCCTAGGAGGATTGGATGAACTTCTTATTAAACTTGTTGTGTTTATGTGTTTGTTTATTGTGTTTCTCTTACTACTTCAGCATATGTGTATTTCGCAATCTTATCGAACCGTTGCATAAAATAACATAGGCACACCCCAGCACATGAGTCTGAAATACCTTCATTAATTCTCTGAGATCATTCACGAGTGATTTCATTTCAAATGAAGTCCATGCCCCACTTGTCAAATGGCTGAAAAGTCACTTGAGGCTACAAGGGCATTTCATCTCTTGGTGTAGGCCTTCCCATCCTCTAGCACCGATCACACTGACTATTGTACGTTTTCACATCTTGATGAAGAGTGGGCCAAGAATAGCCTGCTTGTAGCACTTTGAATGCTTTCCTCTTTGTTGCAAAATGACCTCCACAAGGCCCATCATGACAGGTCAAAAGGATGTCAAAGATTTCCTCTTCCCTGACACACCTTCTCAAGATTTGATCTGGGCCATGTTTGAAAAGATTGCCCCCAATCCAAGTGAAGGGGGCGTTTCTCCTCACTATCTTTCTCTTTTCTTTGGAGGGCAAGTTCGGTGGGAACTGTGCTGATACCAAATAGTTTGCTATATCAACAAACCATGGACAAAGAACTAAAATAGAAAACAAATTCTCATCTAGTAATTGGTCATCCATCATTCCTTCTTCACCTGCAGGCACATTTACCCTAGATAAAAAGTCTGCAACGATATTTTGCCTACCAAGCTTATTAACAATGGTTAGATCAAACTATTGTAATAAAAGCAACCATCTTATAATTTGAGCATTCACATCTAGTTTGTTCATTAAATATTTGATTGCAGCATGGTCAGTATGCACAAATATTTGATAGCCTGTATTGTAATGCCTGAATTTGTTTAATGAATGCACAACAGCCAGGAGTTCCTTTTCGGTCACTGTATAATTTAGCTCAGTCTTTGACAAGTTCTTACTGATAAAATAGATGGCATAAAGCATTTTTTCCTCTACCTGACCTAGGGCTGCTCCTATGGCTTTGTGTGAGGCATCAACATGAATATGAAAGGGAAGTGCCTAGTTTGGGCCTTGGAGAATTGGTGCAGTGGTTAACTTACCCTTTAGAATGTCTAAAGCCTCTTGACATCTTTTTGACCATATAAACTCACAATATTTGGCCAACAACCCAAATAAAGGATAGGCCAATTCGTTTAAGTCCTTTATGAACTTTTGGTAGTATCCAGCCATCCCTAAGAAACTTCTGACATCTCTCTGCTTTTGAGGAGGTGGAACCCTTTGGATGATGGCTATTTTGTTCGAGTCCACTTGCAATCCTTGCTGAGTTCTTGAATCACCTAGCACGGTCCCTTAAGTCATTAAGAATTCACATTTTTCATGACTAAGAGACAGGTTCATTTCAATGCATTTGCAAAGTACTTTTCCTAGGTTAGTTAGGGCTTCTTGAAAATCACAGCCATAAGGTGTAAAATCATCCATATAAATTTCCACCGCATCATGGACTAATTCGACAAAAAAACTCAAGACAACCCTCTAGAAATTGGCAAGAGCATTGCATAGGCCAAAAGGAAGGACCCTATAGGACCACAAGGATAGGTGAATGTGGTCTTATCCTGGTCTTCTAGGCAACTTTTGATTTGGTTGTACCCATTGAATCCATCTAGTAAAGAAAAACAAATTTCCCTGCCAGGCTATTTAGCACTTGATCATGAAGGGTAGAGGATAATGATCCTTCTTTGTGGCTTTGTTCAACTCCCTGTAATCGACACAAATCCTACACTTACCATTATTCTTGGGAACTAACACTAAAGGGGAGACCCACTCACTGTCAGAGATATGGTAAATGAATCCTACATCTAGCAGTTTTTCCAGCTCTTCCTTGACTATATCTTTAAGAGATGGATTCATCCTCCTCTGTGGTTGCCAAACCGGATTGCAACCTTATTTGATGTATATGTGGTGAGTACACATTGAGGGGTGTACTCCCTTAATTTCCTTGTAACTCCAAGTGAAGGCTTCTAGGTTTTCCTTTAACATGTTGCATAGCTTCTCCTCTTTGAGAGCAGAAAGAGATGGATTAATTTTCAAGGTTTCCTCTGGGAGAAATTCTATGGTTTTGACATGGAGTGGGTTGGAATCGACCAAGCATAACTCAATTGGATGATTGTTTTTGGTTTCCCTTACTTCTTCTTCTAATGGTAATGAACCAGGAGTTGGACTTTGGAGCTGGTGTTAAATCAAGTGATCCTCATCTTGGTGTCCTCCTCCCATGGTCGCTTCCAAAGAATAAAGTTGGGTGGAATAACCCTCGTCTTCTTCCTCCTCCTCCAACCATAAAGGTAAATCATGCTCTAGAGATGGTTGAGCAAGATGGTATAGGACTAACTGCTTGGACATATGCCCGTTCTTGACGGTCATATTCCCAACTCTACAGCTGATGTAAGCATCGGTTGTGGCCAACCATGGCATCCCAAGGATGAGAGGATAACTATTAAGCTTAGCCTTAGGTTGGAGAACTAGTAAATCTACAAGGTACTCCCAAGAGTTAATGGCGACCATCACATCCTCCACGATTCCCTCAGGGGTTACTGTGGAATGCTATATAAGTTGCAGAACTCTTATGGTCTTCCTCAATGACCCTTGGAGGTTGAGCTTGAGGATGGTGTCCTTGGTCATCACATTAATGGCAGCCCCAAGATCAATTAGAGTGTGTGGGACAATGGTGCCATTGATGTGCACATCTATTACAAGGCTTCCAGGGTCCAAATTTTTTGGACATATTACCTTCCCTAGCATTAAGTCGGACAGCTGCCCAATGACATTAATGGTAGGGTCATCCATTTTTCGCCTCCCTGGATGCTTGAAGCATTTCTCTTTAATCAACTTATTGTTAATCGGAATATCTTTTATTGTGTGGAGAAGGGGGATCTCTACACATAGATTTTTCAATTCTCCCAGGAGTTCAGTTTCTTTTGGGGTAGGCTGGAGTGCTTGGGCTAATCTCTCAGGAAAAGGTGGATTTATTTTAAGGTTGCTTTCCTCTCTTTCTTCCTTAACCTACATAGGTAGAGGGGGACGATGGTAATTCGGGATAACTATCCCAGATCTCAGGTTAATCTCCTGGATTTCCACAGCATAAGTTGGATATGATGTCTCTCCACTGTATACTTGTTGAGCCTGCCTATTGTTCATGTTTGGATTTGGCTAGGCACGCACCTAGGGTTGCTTGGGTGGAGCAGAGTGTAGGAGTTGTGGTTGGGAAAGTGGTGGAGGCAATATAGCTAGAGCATTGTTGTATTGGGGCCTCCACCCCTGGAGTGGTGTATTCCACTGAGGTTGTGGTGGAGTGTAAGTTTGAAATGACTAGTTGGCTGGCTGGGAAAGATATTGAGATGTATAGGACCAAGGAGGGGGTGTAGACCAAGAAGGATGAGCAGGGGGTCCCCAAGAAGGTATACCTATGGTTTGGTTGGGGTTGTAATATGCATGGGATGACCCTAGCATGCCTTGCTATTATGGTCTAGGCCCAAGAGGTCTCTTTTGGTTAATGTAGCAAAGCTGCTCAGAGATCCCTTCATCTCCTTGATATACAGCTTTGAGTCCAGGTAAAGAAGGTCATTTGTCTATGGAGTCGTTTTCTTCAGAGACCGAGCAAATTTCAATACAATTGAATGGACATTTGTTCCTAGGATGCCTCCTAGTGCATCCAGGAGGCATCATAGACAAAAGATGGCCAAGGCTCTCTCTACTTCCTCTTGCTTCCTTTTAATGTTCATGGTGTCCATTTGCAAAGAAAGGGTTTGCAGCATCTCACTTTTGAAATCTTCCAGCATATTCCTAATTTCACCCTTGATGGATGAGTTGGAAGATGATGTACTAGCCATAGGTTGACTACCCTTACACATTTTCCTGGCTGCCCTAGAATGGTTTCTAAAGGAAGTCGTGATATCCTCATAGGGAAATCAGTAGATATCTCCTCCTACTAATAAGTGTAAGGTATCCAGAAGGTCTTCTCTTACTCCCCTGAGTAGGACTAGCTTTAGTGACTCAGGGTCAAGTGTGCACCTGGCCCTTTTGTAACTGAGGTGGAATCTTTCTTTGTAGTCTTCTAAGGATTCATCCAGGCCTATGGTCATCCTAAAAATTTCTTCCTTAGTATCCTTTGACCTACAATAGTCCTGATATTTGTTGTTAAAGGCCTGTTGCATCTGAGCCCAAGTTGTGATGCTATCTGCAGGTAAGCCCATGAACCAATGCAATGATGCATCCTTGAGGGCAGATGGAAATAGTTTTAACTTTTTCTCATCATCTGTATAGTCATAGGTTCGTCATATAACAGAAAACTCAAATAGGAAAGTGTTGGGATCCTTTGTGGTCAGGCCACAGAAATGAGGTAGGGTAGAGGAGCTTATACTTTTCATCTTAATGTCCCCGTTGGTTTCCCTGATGGTGAAGGCACCCTCAACTCTCTCTCTATCCCCTCTGTCATTTTGGTTTTCAGCCATTGGCTCAATAGGAATGGGTTATTCTTCTTCTTCTTCCCCTGTAGGTTCTTCAAATATGTTAGTTTTCTCAGCTAAAGGTTCCTCCAGTTCACAGCCACCGAAGAAGAGAGAAGGTTGGCTGTTGGATGCAGTGGGGGTTTTTGGCAAAAAATTCCCTAAGTTGTCCCTATTCCTACGAGGCATGAAAGTAAATGTTTTTTGGTTGGTTTTGTAAATTTTTCTAAACTGGAAAGTACTTTGTAGAAATGAAATTTCTGATTGAATGGAAATCACTGACAGAATGAAAAGCTACTCGCTAAATTGAAATCCTACTTGCAAACTCGAAAGGGAAGCAGATAATGAAAAATAAAGGAAAGGAAGAAACTAGATTACTTTTGCAGAAATCAACTAACAGCAGAATATTGAAGACAATAAATAGAATAAAGGAAAGTAGTAATCACATTCTACTCAGACACCTCCCCAGCAACAATGCCAAAAAGTGATGAGTGCCAGTATTGTAGCAAGGATTTTGAAACTCTTGGGATACCAGCTTTACTTATCAACCTGAGATTCGTACAAACTTGGAGGTGACAGTGTTATATGCACAAGTAAAAGTGAAGGTCCTGCCTGTTGTCACTGTTCGTCTAGGGAGAGACCCCAGGCGTTCCAAGCCAGAATTCTATAGAGTCAGAAGAAGCTTGATTCTTTGATGGAAGAAGAGAAAATCTACTCTAAGAGAGCTAGTCTACTACAGTAATAAAGAAAACAACATGTAATGCTAAATCACACCATACCTTAATTAACCTTTTAAACAACTATGCTAAGCAGAATTGCTAAATCAACACTAAAAAAATGCTATTATCTAAGCTGCAGAAGTAAAGAGCATCAAACCATACTAGTGCATAAGAAAAAAACTAAACTAAATCTGTTTTCACTTTTTTTGTTTTTTTAGGCAAAATCAAGTATGCAAATTAATTGTTCTTGTGGATGTGACAAGTGAATGAAAGTTGATGGAGGATGACTAGAAGTTTTATGGAGTGGTTGGATGGTGTGGAAGGGTCCTAGGAGGCTTTTTGTGACTTCCTAGATGTTTCCCATCCATTTGGCCTCAAAACAGACCGTTTCAAGAAAACCTACAGGATGTACTAGAAACCTACAGGATACAACCGAGAGTTAATTGTGAGGCATTGGAGGTGTTGGGAAGCTTAGGAAAGGTGTATGACTAGTGGAATGGGGTGTTAGAAGGTCTGGGAGCACTCAGCAGTCAATATCCAAGATAAGAGATGGCTAGATTCACTCAATGTAACTAGGGGAATTTCATTGAAAATGATAAAAACTAGTGAGGGTGATGGTGGAACAAGAGATGGCTAAGGTGGATGAAGTGGAAGGTGGAAAAAGGTGATGAAGTCTAGGCCTCCTCTTGAGCTACATGCTTTTATTAAAACATGTGTGTCTTCCAAGAACTATAAAACAAGATACATTTTCATAAACTAAAAAAACATGAATTAATTGCCTATATTATGCATGAAGAAAGTTGCTGAAGGGAATGGAAGCATGAGTGAGATATTATTGCTGAAATGGAGATGGAAAAATATGTCAATGAAATATGGCTTGCAACATGAACCAAATACTAAATCAAAGACGACAAACTCCAAAGCTCATGCAAGAACTAGAAATCTATGTTTTTGGGGCTGCTGAAGGGTCCCTTCCTCAAGTCATGGTCCCAGATGGAGGAAGTGAGGCTCAGACACTTGGTGACAACCTTATGGTAATCCTTTTTCTCCTTGCTAACCTACTACTTGAAATAAGGCACAAATGGAAGCAAACTATCACACAACAAATCTAATCTACACTGCTATAATGGAAGTGCATCTACTAAGAAAATGAACAATTAAACTATGAATCTATACGAGCATTCATATAAAATAAAGAGGAGCCCTGGTTGCTAGGGTTGGGCCCTAAACCAAGAGTTTCAGCCCTCTGAGTTAACTCAGTGATGGCTCAAAACAAAACTCATTCTTATTACCAAAATAATGGATTACATCCAAAACTGTCACAAGCCTTGCAACTCGAAAATAGAGTAGAGTTTTACAATCAAAAATATGAATCCTACTGAGGTCCTAGGCCTCTCTACTTATACATCTGAAGTCTCCAACGAATTCCTTAAAGTTAGGGAGGCTCAGCTCTGAAACTCGAGATAAACTGGTGCTTTGTCTCTCACTTTCTTGGCTACCTTCTAGTCCTCATTATTTGGCTATTTTCACTCTGAGCTGATGGAGGAATATTCGAATGGAAGGGTAGTAAATGACGAGGATTTACCTCCTATGATCCCTCTCCCTTGTCCCATTCGAGTTTTTACCATGGTCTTTGCAAAAATTCCTTGCTTTTAACCTTTAATCCTGCATTAAATGCACATTAGACCATAAAGAAAAATATCCAACTCTAACTCATCTCATAAATAAAATATAATCAAGAGTATGCAATAATTTATGAGAATAATTGGTTTGACTAAGCTAGGAGGTGAATTAAGGCCCATATATTTTTCCAATGATGAGGCTCATCATCACCCCCTATGGAAAGTGTTGCTCATCCACTGAGAACCTTAGTCAATATCCATATCCTTCATGGCTCTGGTAGCCTCTCTGACATCCCATGCCTCTACTATTGTCTCTTCTTCTTGTTCATAGAACCCTGCTTTCTTTTCTACTTCTTCCCACTGCCTCTTTTCTTCTTCTTCTTTTCTCCTTTCTAGCATCCCTAAGAGTAGTGTTGGACTGAGTTTTAGGCCCATCCATTTGACCTTCAACCTTTGCGTAGATTGCTTATGCATAGGTGTCATGTTGAGTGCCTCTCTTAACCTTTCAGGGGAGTGATATTCTCTTATCTTCAAGTTGTGTGGTAGTGTGTTACATCTCCTTAGGCAAGCATGTATACTATCATCTTCTAGCAGCCTAGACATGTCCTCAAAGTGTGAAATTTCTTGCTCTTGGGCAACAATATATCTAGGTGCCAGTTGAGGATCATTTGCAATAAAATTATGGGTATTGATAAGGGCCATGGGATTTGATTCTTTAGCTTTGATTAAAAGAGGTTCAATTTGCTCTCTGGCGAAAATTCTTTTCATCTCTGCAACTCTTGACTCCTCATGGTTCATCCATGAAGCCAAAGCCATTGATTGTAGGTCCCCTAGCTTGGCATTAGGGTCCCAAACAATCATGTTTGTGAGGGCCATGTTGTGCAAATTTAACTCAACAATTTTGACCCTATCCTCTAGTGTACTTTGTTCAGAAAGATCATAAACTACCTATAGTCCTGAAATGACATGTTTCCCCTCTTTGCTAGTGTCTTAATCTGAACTGTAGCCATTGTTCCTTGAGGAAAAGAGCATAGGATTTAGATGGAATCCTACACTGGATTGCCTCCAAGGAGAGGCTAGCCATACATGCTAGTTGGTTCTCTCCTTCCTACAGTTGTCCCCTTAGCCATGCATTTTCTCTCTCAAGTTGACTTCTCATGATAGCTTCTCTGTCCCTTAAGCCACTTAGCTCTTTGCCCATTTCTTTGATTTTCTCTTCCATGTGCCCAATGTCTTCCACCCCCTTTGATTCGGCGATTTGCATCCATCGGTGGGTACTAGCCCTCTCCTTCTCAAGCTCAAAGAACAGTGGTATGGAAAATTTTTGAGGTATTACCCTGCCTCCTTCAATAAACTGGTAATAGGAGTCCAGGTTAGGTTAGGGGCTAGGTTCCTTTGTCTCTAGGTCTTCCTCTTTAGCTTCTTTCTTCTCCCCTACCTTGCTTTCCAATTTCTGTGCCTCCTATAGTTTCAACAGAGTATCATGTAGGACTGTTTCTACTTCCTGTAGGTTTTGTTGTGGATCCTGTAGGATTGCCTTACCCTTTGAGGAATTTGATCTAGTAGTAGGCCTCCTTACATAGGTGATAGGTGACTTAGGGGAAGGAATTTTTTCTTTTTGTGTAGGGGAATCTTCAATCTCAATAGGAATTTTTGTTGATGTTTGTGGCTTCCACTATTTTATTCTTGTGCTCTTTCTTGTTCTGAAATATAGTGGGGTTTGCCTCCTCCTTTTTCCTTTTTTCTTGACTGAGGTGCTGAGAGAAGTGAGGGCAGTTGTTGCATGTCTCTGACTGGCCTCTGGAGACACCCTAGGTGACTCCTCCTTGTGTTCTTTCCCTTCTATTTTATTTCCTTCTTCTTCTTTGTTTTTCCTGTCTTCTTCCTCTTGTGGATCTTCATCATCTCTATCTATTTCCTCCTTAATTTCCTCCTTTGTTTCTTCACCATCCTCCTCCCATTCTCCCTCTTCTTCTTCAGCATCATCATGTTCCTCTGTGTCAGTTTCTTCTTCATCCATATCATCCTTATCTTGCTCTGTATCCTCTTCCTGTTTTGCTTCCTCTTCACTAATAGTAGGACTAACATCATAAGTTAGGGCTTTAATGTCATCCTCTGCTGGCAAGTCTCTGAAGACTAACCATGTTATAGGGATTCTAAGGTTTTGGAGGGAATCTTCAACAAGGATCCTAATCAACCCATGGTGAGCCAATTGTTGGGAATTCCCTTCCTTCACTTTGTTGTTGCATTCTATGATTGATTGTAGGAACAAATAGTGTATGCTGAGCCTTTGTTTTGGCGGTGTTTCTATCCCAAATCTTAATTCCTCAAGGATCCTTAAATGATAGCCATAAAAAACACTATATCTACCCTCACATGAGATGTATTTGATGATTTGGTCACCTACCTCACTCCATGGGTATCGCAGGCTATCCCTCCTTAACTTTCCCTTCAATTCTTTATACCTAGAATCATATAACAATGCCCAATCACCCTCCTTAAATTGCTTCTCTTTAATATGTTTATCATGCCAGATCTTCCTCTGAAGTTGAACTATCTATGTCTATAGGAGGGCCTGCATCATGAATTCATCCAAGCCATTCATTTGGAACAATCTCTCTTTTTGTGCATTGCTAAGATCCAAATCTAGTTGTGATGCCATCCTTAATGTGTTATATTCAAACTCAATGGACAACAAGAACTTTTTCCCATAGACTAGCTCATAGGGTGTAAATCTAGTGGTTGTCTTCCATGTGGTATTATAGGACCAAGTGGCCTCAACAAGTCTTTATGCCCAATCCTTCTTTCTGTTGCACACTACCTTGGTTAAGATGCCCCACAGTGCCTTGTTGATCACCTCCACTTGCCCATTAGCTTGTGGGTGATAGGGAGTGGAGGTCCTATGCTTGATTTTGTGATGGCGAAGTAGGTCTTCAATCACGTTGGAGGTAAATTGGGTGCCTTGGTCTGTGACTAGCTCTCTAGGGTACCCAAATTTGTAGAATACATTCTCCCTTAGGAACTCAACCACCTTCTCGTTTGTTGTTGCCTTAATTTCCTTGGTTTCAACCCACTTAGTCAAATAATCAGTGCACACAATAATGCACTGCTTTTGATTTGAAGGAGGGTTGATAGGCCCAATGAAGTCCATTCCCCACTTGTCAAATGGCTCAAAATTCACTTGAGGCTGCAGAGGCATTTCATCTCTTGGTGTAGGCTTTCCCATCCTCTAGCACCGATCACACAACTAGTGTACTTTTGCACATCCTAATGAAGAGTGGGCCAATAATAGCCTACTTGTAGCACTTTGAATGTTGTCCTATTTTCTTCAAAATGACGTCCATAAGGCCCGTCATGACAAGTCAGAAGGATGTCAAAGACTTCCTCTTCCCTAACACACCTTCTCAAGATTTAATCTGGGCCAAGTTTGAAAAGAGTTCCCCCAATCCAAGTGAAGGGGGTGCTTTTCCTGACTATATTGCTCTTTTCTTTGGAGGGTAAGTTTGGTGGGAACTGTGCTTATACCAAATTGTTTCCTATATCAACAAACCATGGAGAGAGAACTGAAATAGCAAACAAATTCTCATCTGGTAGTTGGTCATCCACCATTCCTTCTTCACCTGCAGGCACATTTACACTAGATAAAAAGTTTGCAACAACATTTTCCTTACTAGGCTTATCAACAATGGTTAAATCAAACTACTGTAATAAAAGCAACCATCTTATAATTCGAGCATTCACATCTGTCTTGTTCATTAAATATTTGATTGCAGCATTGTCAGTATGCACAAATGTTTGATAGCCTGTAATGTAATGCCTGAATTTGTTTAATGAATGCACAATAGCTAGGAGTTCCTTTTTAGTCACTAGATAATTTAGCTCAACCTTTAACAATTTCTTACTGATAAAATAGATGGCATAAGGAATTTTTTCCTCTACCTGACCTAGGGCTGCTCCTATGGCTTTGTGTGAGGCATCAGCATGAAGATGAAAGGGAAGGGCCCAGTTTGGGCCTTGGAGAATTGGTGCAGTGGTTAACTTATCCTTTAGAATGTCTAAGGCCTCTTGACAACTTTTTGACCATCTAAACTCAGAATCTTTGGCCAACAACCCAAATAAAGGAGAGGCCAATTTTCTGAAGTCCTTTATGAACCTTCGGTAGTATCCAGCTATCCCTAAAAAACTTCTGACATCTCTCTACTTTTGATGAGGTGGGACCCTTTGGATGATGGTTATTTTGTTCAGGTCCACCTACAGCCCTTGCTGATATATTGAATCACCTAGCATGGTCCCTTCAGTCATTAAGAATTCACATTTTTTAGGATTGAGAGACAGGTTCATTTCAATGCATTTGTGCAGTACTTTGCCTAGGTTAGTCAGGGATTCTTGAAAATCACAACCATAAGGTGTAAAATCATCCATATAAATTTCCACAGCATGATGAACTAATTTGGCGAAAATACTTAAGACTGCTCTCCAAAAAGTGGCAGGAGCATTGCATAGGCCAAAAGGAAGGAGCCCATAGGAAAAAGTACCCCAAGGATAGATGAATGTGGTCTCATCCTGGTCTTTTGTGTAGATTTGGATTTGGTTGTTCCCATTGAATCCACCTAGGAAAGAAAAAAACTTTTCCCCTGCCAGGCCGTCAAGCACTTGGTCAATGGAGTGTAGAGGAAAACGATCCTTCTTTGTGGCTTTCTTCAACTCCTTGTAATCGACACAAATCCTCCACTTACCATTTTTCTTGGGAACAAACACTAAAGGGGAGACCCACTCACTATCGAAGATATGGTAAATGAATCCTTCATCTAGCAGTTTTTGTAGTTCTTCTTTGACTATATATTTAAGAGCTGGATTCATATTCCTTTGTGGTTGTCAGACTGGCTTGCAACCTTCTTTGATGTATATGTGTAGAGTACACACTGAGGGGTGTACTCCCTTCATTTCCTTGTAACTCCAAGCGAAGAATTCTAGGTTTTCCTTTAACATGGTGCATAGCTTCTCCTCTTCGAGAGCAAAAAGAGATGGATTAATTTTCAAGGTTTTCTCTGGGCTGAATTCTATTGTTTTTACATGGAGTGGGTTGGAATCGGCCAAGCATAAGTCAATTGGATCATTGTTCTAGGTTTCCCTTACTTCTTCTTCTAATGGTAATGAACCAAGAGTTGGACTTTGGAGTAGGTGTTTAATCAAGTGATCCTCATCTTGCTTTCCTCATCCCATGGTCACTTCCAAAGCATAAAGTTGGGTGGAATGACCCTCGTCTTCTTCCTCCTCCTCCAACCATAAAGGTAAATCATGCTCTATAGATGGTTGAGCAGGAGGGTATAGGACTAACTTCTTGGACATATGCCTGTTCTTGATGGTCATATTCCCAGCTCTGCAGCTTATGTAAGCATCGGCTGTGGCCAACCATGGCCTTCCAAGGATGAGAGGATAACCAGTAAGCTTAGCCTTAGGCTAGAGAACTAGAAAATTTGCAAGGTACTCCCACGAGTTAATGAATACCATCACATCCTCCACAATTCCCTCAGGGGTTATTGTGGAACGATCTACAAGTTGCATAACTATTGTGGTCTTCCTCAATGACCCTTGGAGGTTGAGCTTGAGCATGGTGTCCTTGGTCATCACATTAATGCAACCCCAAGATCGATTAGAGTGTGTAGGACAATGGTGCCATTGATGTGCATATCTACTACAGGGCTTCTAGGGTCCAAATATTTTGGACATATTTCCTACATTAGCATTAAGTCGGACAACTACCTAATGACATTAATGGTAGGGGCATCCATTTTTCACCTCCTTGGATGCTTGAAGCATATCTCCTTAATCAATTTATTGTAAATGGGAACATCTTTTATTGCCTAGAGAAGGGGGATATTTACACATAGATTTTTCAATTCTCCCAGGAGTTTAGTTTCTTCTGGAGTAGGCTGGAGTGGTTGGGCTAATATCTCAGGAAAGGGTGGATTTACTTTAAGGTTGCTTTCCTCTCTTTCTTCATCAACTTATCTAGGTAGACGGGTAGGTTGGTATTCCAGGAGAACTCTCCTAGATGTCAAGTTAATCTCTTGTATTTCCACAGCATAAGTTGGATATGATGTCTCTCCACTGTATACTTGTTGAGCCTGCCTATTGTTTGGGTTCATATTTGGCTAGGCAGGCATTTGGGTTGGTTAGGTGGACCAAAGTGTAGGAGTTGTGGTTCAGTAAGTGGTGGAGGCAATAGAGCTGGAGCATTGTTGTATTGAGGCCTCCACCCCTGGAGTGGTGTATTCCATTGAGGTTGTGGTGGAGCGTAAGGTTGAAATGACTGGCTGGCTAGCTGGGAATGATACTAAGATGCATAGGACCAAGGATGGGGTGTAGACCAGGAAGGATGAGCAGGGGGTCCCCAAGAAGGTATACTTGTGGTTTGGTTGGGGTTGTAATATGCATGGGATGACCCTTGCATGCCCTGCTGGTATTGTCTAGGCCCAGGAGGTCTCCTTTGGCTAATGTAACAAAGTTGCTCAGTGATCCCTTCAGCTCCTTGATATACAAATTTGAGTCTGGGTAAATAAGGGAACTTTTCCGTGGAGTGGTTTTCTTCACAGACCGAGAAAATTTCAATATAGTTCAATGGGCATTCGTTCCTAGGATGCCTCCTGGTGCAACTAGGACAAAACATGGCCAAGGCTCTCTTTACTTCCTCTTTATTCCTTTTAATTTTCATGGTGTCCATTTGAAAGGCAAGGGTTTGCAGAATCTCACTTTTGAAATCTTTCAACATATTTCCAATTTCACCCTTAATGGATGAGTTGGAAGATGATGTACTAGCCATAGGTTGACTACCCCTACCCTTTTCCCTCACTGCCCTAGAATGGTTTATAAAGACAGTCTTGATACCCTCATAGAGTAATTCGTAGATATATCCTCCTACTAATAAGTGTAAGGTATCTGGAAGGTCTTCTCTTACTCCCCTGAGCAGGACCAACTTAAGTGACTCAAGGTCAAGTGTGCACCTAGCCCTTTTGTAACTGAGCTAGAATCTTTCTTCGTAGTTTTCTAAGGATTCATCCTGGCCTGTGGTCATCCTAAAAATTTATTTTTTAGTATCCTTTGACCTACAGTACTCCCAATATTTGTTGTTAAAGGCCTGCTGCATCTGAGCCCAAGTTGTGATGCTATCTCCAGGTAAGCCCATGAACCAATGCAATTCTACATCCTTGAGGGTAGATGGAAATAGTTTTAACTTTTTCTCATCATTTGTATAGTCATAGGCTCGGCATCTAACAACAAACTTAAATAGGAAAGTGTTGGGGTCATTTGTGGTCAGGCCATGGAAATGCGGTAAGGCAAAGGGGCTTATATTTTTCATCTTAGTGTCCCTGTTGGTTTCCCAAATGGGGAAGGCACCCTCAAATCTCTCTCTATTCCCTCTGTCATTTTGGTTTTCTGCCATTAGTTTAGTAGGAATGGGTTCCTCTTCTTCTTCTTCCCTTGTAGGCTCTTCAAATATGGCAGGTTACTCACCTAAAGGTTCCTCGAGTTCACAGTCACCGAAGAAGGGAGAAGGTTGGATGTTGGATGCAATGGGAGTATTTGGAAAAAATTTCCCTAAGTTGTCCCTATTCCTACGAGGCATGAAAGTAAATGTTTCTGGGTTGGTTTTGTAAAAAAATTTAAATTGGGAAGTACTTTGCAGAAATGAAATTGCTCATTGAATGAAAATCACTGACAGAATGAAAATGCTACTCGCTGAATTGAAATCCTACTTGGAGACTGGAAAGGGAAGCAGATAATGAAAAATAAAAGAAAGGAAGCAACTAGATTAATTTTGTAGAAATAAACTAACAGCAAAATATTGAAGACAAGAAATAGAAGAAAAGAAAGCAGTAATCACATTCTACTCAGACACCTCCTCGACAATGGCACCAAAAATTGATGAGCGTCAGTATTGTAGCAAGGATGTTGCGACTCCCGGGCTACCAGCTTTACTTATCAACCCAGGGTTTATACAAACTTGGAGGTGATAGTGCTATGTGCACAAGTAAAAGTGAAGGTCCTGCCTGTTGTCACTATTCGTCCGGTGAGAGACCCCAGCGGTTCCAAGCCAAACTTCTATAGAGTCAGAAGAAGCTTGATTCTTTGATTTTATTTTATTTTGAAAAATAATTAAGCTGCCTCAGAGAGGCTTTCACCCTAGCTGTTTGCCCTGGGCACCTCAAGGGAGGTTTTCATCTAGGGATCTTCTTCTTCTTTTTTGTCTTTTCTCTCCTTTCTTTTATTTTTTTCTTCATCAATGGGTTGCCTCATGAGGTTTTCAACCCAAATATGGGACTCAAGCACCTCATGGAGGTTTTCACCTGAGTCCTTATTCTTTTTTATTTTTTTATGTTTTCAGTGACTTGATGAGGGAGGAGTTGGAACTTGCTCCACCATCATCACTATTTTATTAATATTATCAATGAACTCTTCTTTTGATAAAGGTCTCTTGTACATTTTCAATCGATGCCCATTAACAACCAAAGGAATGGCTTCTTCATCTATAGTTCTGATTTTTGCTTAACCATTATCATGGCATCTTTCTACAACATAAGGTCCGAGCCATCTTGTCCTTAACTTTCCCTTGAAGTCTTTATACCTAGAATCGTATAACAATGCCCAATCGCCCTCCCAAAATTTCTTCTCCTTAATATGTTTACCATGCTAGATCTTGCTCTAAGCTTGAACTATCTATGTATGTAGGAGGGCCTACATTTTGAATCATCCAAGCCATTCAATTGGAAAAATCTCTCTTTTTGTGCATTGCTGAGAACCAAATCTAGTTGGGCTTCCATCCTTAATGTGTTATATTCAAACTCAATGGAGAGCAAGGCCTTTTTCCCATAGACCAGCTCATAGGGTGTAAATCCAGTGGCGGTCTTCCATGTGGTATTATAGGCCCAGCTGGCCTCAACTAGACTTTCTATCCAATCCTTCCTGCTGTTGCTCACTACCTTGGTTAAGATGCTCCCCAGTGCCTTGTTGGTTGCCTCCACTTGCCCATTAGCTTGTGGGTGATAGGGAGTGGAGGTCCTATGCTTGCTTTTGTGATGGTTGAGTAGGTCTTCAATCATGTTGGAGGTAAATTGGCTGCCTTGGTCTATGACTACCTCTCCAGGGTACCCAAATTTGTAGAATGCATTCTCCCTTACAAACTCAGCCACCTTCTCTTTTGTTGCTACCTTAATTTCCCTGGTTTCATCCCACTTAGTCAAATAATCAGTGCACACAATAATGTACTATTTTTTCATTGAAGGATGGTTGATAGGCCCAATGAATTCCATGCCCCACTTGTCAAATGGCTCAAAAGTCACTTGAGGTTGCAAGGGCATTTCATCTCTTGGTGTAGGCCTTCCCATCATCTGGCACCAATCACACTAACTAGTGTACTTTTTCACATCCTGGTGAAGACGAGGCCAATAATAGCCTGCTTGTAGCACTTTGAGTGCAATCCTCTTTGCTGCAAATTGACCTCCACAATGTCTATCATGACAGATCAGAAGGATGTCAAAGACTTCCTCTTCCCTGACACACCTTCTCAAGATTTGATCTGGGCCAAGTTTGAAAAGATTTCCCCCAATCCAAGTGAAGGGGGCACTCTTCGTGACTATCTTTCTCTTTTCTTTGGAGGGCAAGTTTGGTGGGAACTATGCTGATACCAAATAGTTTTCTATATCAGCAAACCATGGAGAGAGAACTACAATAGCAAACAAATGCTCATCTGGTAATTGGTCATCCACCATTCCTTCTTCACCTGCAGGCACATTTACCCTAGATAAAAATTTTGCAACAACATTTTCCTTATCAGGCTTATTAACAATGGTTAGATCAAACTGCTGTAATAAACACAACAATCTTATAATTTGAGCATTCACATCTGGTTTTTTCATTAAATATTTGATTGCACCATGGTCAGTATGCACAAATATTTGATAGCCTATAATGTAATGCCTAAATTTGTTTAATGAATGCACAATAGCCAGGAGTTCCTTTTCGGTCACTGTATAATTTAGCTCAACCTTTGACAAGTTCTTACTGATAAAATAGATGGCATAAGGCAGTTTTTCCTCTACCTGACCTAGGGCTACTCCTATGGCTTTGTGTGAGGCATCAGCATGAATATGAAAGGGAAGGGCCCAGTTTGGGCCTTGGAGAATTGGTGCAGTGGTTAACTTACCCTTTAGAATGTCTAAGGCCTCTTGACAGCTTTTTGACCATATAAACTAAGAATCTTTGGCCAACAACCCAAATAAAAGAGAGGCCAATTTGCTGAAGTTCTTTATGAACCTTCTGTAGTATCCAGCTATCCCTAAGAAACTTCTGACATCTCTCTGCTTTTGAGGAGGTGGGACCCTTTGGATGATGGGTATTTTGTTCGAGTCTACCTGCAGTCCTTGCTGAGATATTGGATGACCTAGCACGATCCCTTCAGTAATTAAGAATTCACATTTTTCAGGACTGAGAGACAGGTTCATTTCAATGCATTTGTGCAATACTTTGCCTAGGTTAGTTATGGCTTCTTGAAAATCACAGCCATAAGGTGTAAAATCATCCATATAAATTTCCACCGCATCATGGACTAATTCGGCAAAAATACTCAAGACTTCTCTTTGGAAAATGGCAAGAGCATTGCTTAGGCCAAAAGGAAGGACCATATAGGAAAAAGTACCCCAAGGATAGGTAAATGTGGTATTATCCTAGTCTTTTGGGCAAATTTGGATTTGGTTGTACCCACTGAATCCATCTAGGAAAGAAAAAAACTTTTTCCTTGCCAGGTCGTCTAGCACTTGGTCAATGAAGGGTAGAGGAAAATGATCCTTCTTTGTGGTTTTATTCAACTCCCTATAATCGACACAATTCCTCCACTTACCAATTTACTTGGGAACTAACACTAAAGGGGAGACCCACTCACTATCAAAGATAGGGTAATGAATCCTACATCTAGCAGTTTTTGCAATTCTTCTTTGACTATATATTTAAGAGCTGGATTCATCCTCCTTTGTGGTTGCCAGAAAGGCTTGCAACCTTCTTTGATGTATATGTGGTGAGTACACACCAAGGGGTGTCCTTCCTTAATTTCCTTGTAACTCCAAGTGAAGGCTTCTAGGTTTTCCTTTAACATGTTACATAGCTGCTCCTCTTCAAGAGTAGAAAGAGATGGATTAATTTTCAAGGTTTTCTTTGGGCCGAATTCTATGGTTTTGACACGGAGTGGGTTGGAATCGGACAAGCATAATTCAGTTGAATGATTTTTCTAGGTTTCCCTTACTTATTCTTCTAATGGTAATGAACTAGGAGTTGGACTTTGAAGCAAGTTTTTAATCAAGTGATCCTCATCTTGCTGTCCTCCTCAAATTGTCACTTCCAATGCATAAAGTTGGGCGGAATAACCCTCATCTTCTTCCTTGTCCTCCAACCATAAAGGTAAATCATGCTCTAGAGATAGTTGAGTAAGAGGGTATAGGACTAACTACTTGGACATATGTGTTGGGCACCAAATTGGCCTATCTTTTCCCTGCATTTCCACTCCTCTTTTCATCCCTTTTGTATTAATTCGCATATATTTACTGTGTAAAACTATGAGGTAATTCCCCTTTATCATCTCTTGGGATATTTAATTAATGAAGTGGAGTCATGAGTGTTTTACCTATGTGAACCACTAAAACATGTTATGACCGGAGATTATGGAGTGCAGGTGTTCACCGCACAGCATATTGCAGTAGTTCTGTGATTCACAGCAATTGATCGACCATTATGAAACAACTTAATTGATTTGCAGTTGTTCCCAACCCGTTTTTGGATCATTCTTGTTCTTGCTCTCTCGGCACTAGTGCTGTGATGGAATTGATGTATATCTTTGGGCATATAGTTGTCAGGTTTTGGGAAGTGATGTAATTCTCTTTTGTACTATATAAAAGACGGTTCATTATTGTATCAAGAGTTAGTTAGACCTTGTATTGTATTATAACAGCATTATTCAAATTGATAAGATACAAACCTTTTTGCTGATCTATCATTTGTTGTGAGCAACGTAACCCTGATTAGAGAGTTGGGCCCACTCTCATGATTAGGTGCTGCATGTTTCCTTGTTTTGCGTGTATTGTTTATTGCTATGTTTATTTCTTGTTTGTCGTTGCAGATTCCTTAGATAACTGTGAATACCTTTTTAAGTTCTGCATTTGAATTTTTATTTGGTTCAGCAATGCTTTGATTGGTAATCATGAACCCTTGGTCAATGACAGATTGTAATCTTTCCCCTGCATATACCTTGCGTGTTGCCTTGAAAAGAATACACACCCGGATTGATACATTTATGTAGGAAAATGGGTGGATAAATTTTTCATACCTAGACACCAACATTTTGGCACCATTGTCAGGGAGGCTAACAAGGTGCAAGACACGATGTGTATTAACCAGAGGATCAATCTCTAGTCTTGGGGAGAGAACGAGCATTCTCACTCTGCTCCAGGTCCTGAGCATAGGTATTTCATTTATTTCATGTTTTTAGTGTTTTCCTGTTTTATTAGAGCCGATCTCTTGCCCTAGAGAGGGAGGAGTCCTTTGACACCCTGCTCCAGGCCCTTAGCTTAGATTTCCATAGCATTTTTGTGTTTTTGATTTCTAGAAACCCAATCTCTCACCCTGGGGAGGGAGGGGTCCTCTGAAACCCTACTTCAAGTCTTGAAATGTTAGATTTTCTCATGTGTGTGTCATTTTCTTTATTAGTTTCTTTTCCCGAGGAGGGAGCAGTCTTTTGATTCCCTGCTTCAGGCCCTAAACCCTAGGTTCCTATTTTATTTTTTCCTTTTTTCCGTTAACTTCCCTCTTTTCAATGTGGTCTCTCATCTTGGGGAGGGAATGGTCTTTTGACACCCTACTCCAAGCCTTGACATTGTGGTTTGATCGCAACATCTATTGTCACACCAACTTGTATGAACAGAGAGCCAAATAAAAGGGGTAGAGGAAGAGCCCCAAAGAAGGGAGGACAGGATTTGGGAAGGAACACTTATATCCAAAAAATCATTGCAAAAGTTGAGTCAGAGGTGTCTTTCCGTGCAACCATGAGGCTAGGTGCATGGACAAAATCTGAGGGACATACCCTTCCAACAGTCGGGGAGACAAGCAACAGTACGCCTATTAAAGGGATCTTGTTGTTTGTAATAGAAGAAGAAGCTGCAAGTAAAGAATCTCACGGAATGGTCCATCCCAGTAGGGAAGAAGGAGTTGCAGAGAGGGGATCTGAAGGATCCAGCAACTGTGATAGGGAGGAAGAGATTGTAGAGACATTTCTATCACCAAAGGATAGAGGGAGCTTTGTTAAGGCAACTCGAACCCTTGTGATAAAATCCCTTCCAACAGAGCCTGCTGAAATCCCTAGTGAGTATTGGAGGATATTCATGGCACCTACAACCTCTACTATTGACTACCCAATTGGAGATTTAGGGATTGGCGCACCAACAAAGCCCATTCCTTTAACAACTTTACCTAGTTTCCATGGGCTTACTTCAGAAGACCCTGACACATTTTTGTTTGAATTTGACATTGTGTGTCAAGGGTATGATTACATAATGGATGCTCAGAAATTGAAAATATTCTCTACTACGCTAAAAGGGATAGTGCTGCGGTGGTTTATGGGTCTTGGGGGAAGGTATATCACCACATGGGAGGAGATGAGAACTGCTTTCTTGGAGAAGTACCAGGACTATTGTATATCACAAGATATTAAAGAAGAGCTTTTTAAATTTACACGAAAAGAGGACAAAAATATGGAAGACTGTGTGGAACGCTTTAAATACACATTACAGAGATCAAGTCATTCTGACCTAGATAAGGACATTTTGAAAATTATCCTTCTCCAGACCTTCTGAGAAGACTCCTTGGAATTGTTGAATATAGTCAGAAAGGGAGATATATCAAAGGAGAACTTTGATACCATCTGTGAGTTGTGTATCCGGTGCTCAAGAGGAGTTGCAAGGAATAAACAATTGATTCGATCAACAAAAGTATCTGGTGGAAGTGTTACAAAAGCAAAAATTAGGAATCTGTTGGACAACTTGAGGACTGATATCCTGAGTACTTTGTTTGATTAGATAGGCACGCTACAGGTAAAACAGAAACAGATGGAATTGGAAATAACTATGGCCATATTTTTCCCAATATGCAGGAAGAAACACCCATAGAGGAAATGTCCATTAAACTCTATAGAGGACTGTGAAATCCATGAGTTGAATCATGTGACAAGTTCATGCCCATCTTTACCGGGACTAAAAGTGGTTTTTCAAGGGACAGGTGAAGAGATGGAGCAGTTGTAATTTATGGGACCTAAAAAGCCATGGAAAACTCGACCGTCAATGGGAAATCAAGGTATGTTTCTGGATCCATCTCAATATTTTAGAAATTTTAATATGGTTCCCCAGACCATGCCTTATCCATTCACGTGGCCCCAATACCAGTGTCCACCTTGGTAGGAGTGGACTCCTCAAGCTAGTTCAAGTTCCTCGTGGGCTCCGAACTAGTAGGGACCTTCTCTTCCTATTTAGTTTCCCAAATCAATGCCACAACAACAACTTTAGTTGCCCTCTAATGTGCCTCCTGGTAATCAACCTGTTCATCCCCAACTCCCTATCCAACCCAATCTGAATCCTAACAATAAAGGGGCTCAGTAAGCTAATACCCTCAACCTACCTTCATACAACATCTCTACTGCAGAATTCTATGAGATGAATTTACGATTTGGAAGGACAGTAGATGCTCAACCCTCACCAGTTATCATTGAACATATTGACAGTGAGGAAAAGGAACTAGAAATGGTTGAAGAGGAACCACACCGAGTTAAAAAAAATTATACACCTCCTCAACCGCCAGTTACTCAAAAACACCAAGCTAAACTTCCCTATCCAGACAGGCTAGCCATGAGTAAACGAACCCCTCAAGCTTAGTTTGACCTATTAGGGGAGTTGCAGAATTTATTTGTCAAGATTCCCTTGTTGCAAGCTATGAGGGACGTACCTATATATGCGAAAACTCTTAGGGAATATTATGCTTAGAAGCCTAAAAAGAAATCAAGAGACCCACTCACCATTCATGTAATGGGGAAGCTATCAGATTTCATGATGGGAATGTCCATGCCTGTAAAGTATGGGGATCTCAAGAACCCAATTTTAACTATGCAAATTAATGGGGTAGAAATTCCAAATGTACTGGTAGATTTGGGTGCTACCATAAATGTCATCATTGCTGAAACCATGCGTGCATTAGGTCTTCATAACTTGAAACACACACCTATAGTGTTAGAATTGGCATATCGATCTACAGTGAAACCGGTACGGAAGTTAGAAGATATCACGATTACGGTTGATTCATGGCACTACCCTGTGGACTTCCTAGTACTCCAAATGCAATCTCTAGCTAGAGGCCATCCCCTGATTCTGAGAAGACCTTGGCTGGCAACTACAAACGCTTATATTGGGTGTCGGTCTAGACATATGATCATTTCGAATGGGCAAAACACTAATAATATAGTGTTATATCCTCTCGCAGAACCTAACCCATCAGCGAAATCAGCAGGTCGCAAGAAATATTTATACAGGAAAGAGTATGAATCAAAAAATGAGGAATTAAGACCAGTTCTTATTATTGGATGGGCTCTCCATTTGAAAGCTGAAACAGAAGATGACACAATTACTAACTTTATTAGTTATCCTTGTTCTGTTTCAGATTTGAATCAAAAAATCCTGGAGTCCGTCTTCAGCTGTGAGACTCAGGAAAGTATTGGAACAATAGATGGATTCGATGAGCTACCTACAACTATGCCCCATGACAGTATTTACGTGGAAATAGAACCAGGAAAAGCCCTGAATATCAATCCAGATCTATTGGATTCCCAGAAAAAACAACTCTTGGATGTTCTTTGGAAACACAATGAATCCTTCACCTGAGACTACTCAGATATGAAGGGAATTCCTGCTAATCTATGCACCCATCACATATACATCAAGGAGGACTGTTGTTGTGTGAGGAACCCCAAAGAAGAATGAACCCTGCTCTGAAAAATATTGTTAAGGAATAGCTCCAAAAAGTGTTGGACATGGGATTTATCTACCCCATTTCAGAAAGCCAATGGGTTTCTCCATTGGCAATGGTCCCTAAGAAAAATGGTAAATGGTGAATATGCGTGGACTACAAAGAATTAAATAAGGCAACTCATAAAGACCATTTTCTGCTACCATTCATTGACCAAGTCTTGGATACATTAGCCAGGAGGAAGTTTTTCTTCGTCCTAGACAAATTTAGTGGGTACAACTAGATCCACATAGCTCCTAAAGATCAGGACAAGACCACATTTACATGCCCTTGGGGAACGTTCGCATACAGAGTCCTCCCATTTGGTCTCTGTAATGCACCTACAACATTCCAGAGGGCAATTTTAGGGATTTTCTCTGATCTGATGGATGATAGTGTTGAAATTTATATGGATGATTTCACGACATATGGAGATTCATTCGAAGAAGCATTGGGGAAGCTAGAAAACGTTCTTGAAATTTGCAAGCAGACCATGTCTCTTTAAGTACGGAAAAATGCCATGTGATGATGAATGAAGGAATAGTCCTGGGACACTTGCTTTTGGCTACAGGGATCTGGATGGACCCAGCCAAGGTAAAGGTAATACAACATTTTTCAATACCTAGAACACCCACTCAGGTACATAGCTTTATCATTGTGTTGGTTATTACAGGCACTTTATAGAAAATTTTGCTAAAACAGCATATCCGCTTTTTCAATTACTGACAAAAGATGCAGACTTTGTGTGGACAACTGACTGTGATGTAGCATTTGTGAAGATCAAGGAACTAGTCTATAGTGCTCTAATCCTTAGAGGACCAGACTAGACATTACCATTCCATATTCATGCTAATGCTTCCCAGACAGCAGTTGGGATAGTTTTGGGGCAGTAAGTGGATAAGGTACCATATGCAATTTACTATGTTAGTAAGAACTTGGCTCCTTTTGAGTTAAACTACACAATGACTGAAAAATAATTCCTTACTATCATCTATGCCATCAGCAAGTTCCAGCACTATATCACTGGTTACTGCACCTTTGTACACCGATCATGCAACCATCAGGTATCTGATGAATAAACTCATTACTCCTGGTCATATTACAAGTGGCTTTTGCTACTTCAAGAATTTGATATTACCATAGTGATAAACCAGGGAAGGACAACGTGGTTGCTGATTTTCTGCCTAGATTATAAAATAATGCTGAAGGTACACCTATCGAAGATAGCTTTCCAGTTGAATATCTCTTTGAAATTTCCGCTAACACTCCGTGATACGTAGATATTGCTAACTATCTTGTTACAAGGAAGGTACCTCATCATTTGTCATATAAGGACCAACAAAAAATTATTCATCATAGTACTCGATATACATGGATGGCAGGATCCCTCTTTCATACAAGGGTTGATCAACAGATTCGACGCTGGGTATCAGAGGATGATATCTATGAGATATTGAAGGCCACCCATAGTGTACCTTGTGGAGGACATTTTGCAGATAAAAGAATAGGCCACAAAGTGCCACAAATGGGATACTACTGGCATTCTATATTTCGTGATGCTAGAGATTATGTGTGAAGATGTGACAGTTGTCAACAAATGGGACAACCTGGGAAATCAGACAAAATGCCATTACATCCCCAGATATTCCTTGAACCTTTGGAGAAATGGGCCATCAATTTCATTAGACCCATGAACCCACCTTCCCATCAGAAGGTTCACATCCTGGTCTGTAGTGATTATGTGACTAAGTGGGTGGAAGCGAGAGCAGTTGCAAAAGAAATAGAACAGGTGGTGGCAGATTTTCTTTTTGAAGAGACTTTTGCCTGATATGGTACCCTGAGAGAAATTTTTTCAAATGGAGGAGCACAGTTCACATCCCACATGATAGAGAGGCTTATGCAGAAATATTGGGTTAAACACAAAGTGACAACTCCTTACCATCCCCATGCGAATGGACAGGTAGAAAGCACAAACAAGGTATTGGAAAATATCTTGACAAAGACTGTAGCAAGTCATCGCCGGGATTGGTCACAGAAATTCCCAAAAGCTCTTTGGGTGTATAGGACGACATGGTGGAATAAAATCAAGTTTTCACCATCTGATATAGTCTACGGGAAATCCCCCTTGTTTCCAATTGAATTCAATATCAGTATACTCAAAACAGCTTTGGAAGTAGGATTAGACTTATCAGAGGCCTAGAAACATCGGTTGGAACAGTTCAATGTGTTAGACGATATTCGTTCAGTAGTCGTCCAGAGAACCACTACTATCCAACAGTAGAGAATGAAATGGCACAATAAATTTATCGAGAATAAGGTGTTTCATATAGGGGACTAGGCATTGTTATATGACTCCTGGTTCAAAGATTTTAAAGGAAAGCTTCACACTCGTTGGATGGGACCCTATGAAGTGGACACTCTATTCGATAATGGCACAATCATATTGGTTACAGTAGATTAAAATCGTACTTCATTCCTAGTGAACGGACACTGTCTGAAGTTATACCACCGTCCAACTTCTAAAGATGCCTTCATCAAACATCTTTCTGATACTACTTACTTGTTTGTCTTTTTGTAGGAATAAGAACTGAATTATGACAAGGAGAAACAGAGAAATTTTTCAAGTAACTGTTGGTGTTGTTACTCTGTCATTGTTGTTACTCCATTAGTGTTGTTACTCCGCTGTTGTTGTTACTCCGCTGGTGTTGTTACTCCATTGTTGTTGTTATTCCGTTAGTGTTGTTACTCCATCGTTATTGTTACTCCGCTGGTGTTGTTACTCCACTGTTGTTGTTACCCCATCGGTGTTGTTACTCCATTATTGATGTTACTCTGCCAATTTCTGTTACTCCATTGGTGTTGTTACTCCTCTGATGCTATTACTCCATTGTTGTTGTTACTCCATCAGTGCTGTTACTCCATTGTTGCTATTACTCTACCGATTGTTGTTACTCCGCCATTGCTATTACTTTGTCGTTACTGTTACTCCATCGGTGTTGCTACTCCATAGTTTTTGTTACTTCATCGTGTTATTACTTCATCATGCTATTGCTTTGTTGGTGCAGTTACTCTGTCGGCACTGTTACTCCGCCATTGCCATTACTCTGTTGGTTATTTTTTTATTACTCCACCGCCAGGTAGGTCGCCAGGTACGCCTTCATTGAATCTTATGGATTTAATTAAAATATTCCAAAGAAGAGATTAGTACACGCCGCGGACAGCCACATTTAAGTTGGGGGGGTCCCGTTATAAAGAAACGATGGCATACCTAAAATCATAATCATATCACATCATTACCAAATCCAATGAGAACGAAAACCAAAAATTCTATGATTTTGTAATCATAATTCCTATGCATTGGAATTTAAAATCGTATGCCAAGAACTTTACTATCATTTTCCCAGTACGCTGCATTCAATTACCATAATCATTCACCTGTACTACCATACCCTACCATTATTTGTTGTGTTTTTCAAGGTGTACCAGCCATTATTATCATTCTTTTACCCCGCAACCACCATGCTAACAATATTGTCATCGTTAGTTGGGTTATTGTTACTCTCCTCCTACCAGCCGACTATATCCATCGTGTTCATCTAGTTCTTACAATGATGGGTGGGTTGGATGTGTGCCATGAGCTGGAGGGCACGAAAATGGCCAGAAACAATCAAGAAGTATGTTTTTGAAAATGTAGGGTGGAACGTCTATTTCGACAGATTGCAAGGGTTTAACAAGGCAATTGAGGTTGAATTTGCACTTAGTTTAGAGGAAGGAAGCTCTCGGGTCCGAGGGATAGAAATCCCTATTACAGAAGAAACCAATGCAGAGGTCAACGGGCTACCCCAGTAGGAGCAAAAATGGTTTTCACAAAGAACTTCCCTTCTGAAGTTCCCCGAAGCATTCTTGCAGGCCAAAGAAAATGTTGTTCAGAAAGGCCGAGGTTATGACCGATATTCATTACCACACCCATGGGGTGAGGTAGCAAGTTTTGTAAAAAGATACATAACCTGTGAGGGGAGGTATACCACCATGTTTAAATACCATTTTAGAATATTGGCTCACCTCCGGTTCCCATAAGCGGAAGCCTTCTCATTGAATATGCCTTTCTTCCTGTTAAGGAGTCTCCAGTTGATGGCTCTCTCTACTCGGTGTTCACGACAAGTGGCAGCAGTCATTACCAACCATGGTCTGGTATGGTTGTTAGTCATGCATGCAATCGGTTGATTTCAAATCCTATGGGAAACATTCTGGGATTCTACAGAGGAAGAGATATCAGCTACTAGAGCCACTAGAGAAGAAGAAGAGTCGGAAGCAATGGAGGAAGGAACCAGAGCAGAGGATGAATACATAGATCAAGAGGAACCAAAGGAAATGGAGGTGGAACCTGAAGGGCTGGAACATAATTAGGAGCGTGAACCAGGGAGGATAGTCGAGGTTTCTCCACAAGAACTAACCTCGATCACGGAACCGATGGAAGAAGAAGTGTTGTAGCAAGGGGCCAATATAGAAAGGGCCTCCAGCACCACAACCGAGGTTGTCCTCAAGAACCAGCCTCGACCATGGAGCCAGTGGAGCAAATCAGCAGCACTTTAATAAGTGAAGAGGGACCACATCAAGCTGAGGTGGAGGAATCCGTTAATATTACGGCTAGGGGTGTCCCACAAGAACCACCATCAATCGTAGAACCAATGCAGGAAGATGAACCTAGATGAGAGGGGCCCGAAGCTGAAAGAACCACGGGGGCAATAGAAGAAGAGGCTATGGGTATAATGGATGGAATTGATGTGATTATGCAAGAATCCATTTGTATCAGTGTCGTGCTGAAAGAAACAATGCCAACATCATTTGTTCAAGAACTGCTAGACACAGAAGGTGGTGTTACACAAGAACCACCGTCAACCTGTCTGACCCTGAAGACCACAAAGGAATTAGATGTTGGGACTGACATTGTTCCACAAGAACCAACGTCAACCTCAGAATAGGGGACTGCACAGGCAAGGGTTTTAACCTAGAGTAGAGACACTGCAGACAGAGGGAAAGAGCCTGAGGCCACAACTAGGGCTGAGATACATCAGGTAGGAAAATTCTTTCAATTTTCCTCTTACTTCTCCATTCCAAAAGGGGCAAGGGTGTCTCACTCCACCCAACACACAGAGGAGGATGTGGCCGTTCCACCAATTTTGAAGTATGATGGGTCAACGAAGGAACCAGCTGCCACAATTTTGTTGACCACAGACTCGTACATAGACCTTTCCCAGGAACCCACAATAGAGGAAGAGGCAAATGTTTTTGAAATGAGGGAACCTGGAAGGGAAGGTTTGGCTAAACCACCAATGGACATCCATCAAGTGAGGCCACCACCTATCAAGATAGCTTCACAGCATGAAGAGACAGGAGACAGTAAGGAAGTGACTACTCCCCTAGAAGAGAGACCAAGCAAAGAAGCTCCATTGATTAACCCTGTGGATACTCCCTCAAGTAATCCACCACCTGTCAAATTGGATGTAGTACCAGATGAGGTGGTGGTCAAACAAGAATGGGTAGAATTGTGTCAACAACGAAAGCTGCCTATGAAGCAGAAATATCAGCTTCAATTCAAAGACGATGTGGCTTAAAACAAAGGTTAAGAGGCTGAGAAAATAGATGCACCAATTGAAGAAACAGGTGAAGAAATACAAGCAATGGGCTAAGAAGCCCAAAACCATGATGGTTGAAGCAAGGACATAGGTATATGAAGTGGCAAAAACTTATGTTACCACTCAGACAGACCCGATAGAATATTTGTTTGAAGGCCATGATTTTTCTTTGATGGCTGAGGTACAAACCTGGAAATCCACTATGGTGCGATATCGGAATGAAGCGAAGAAAGCCCAACAACGAGCATCTACGGCTATCTTTGAATATATGGAGCACATTGATATAACGCGATTGAGGCATGCAAAGAAGCAACTCAAGGTGGAGTAGCTGGAAAGGCAAGTAGCAGAGTTAAAAACCGATAAAGAGCAGATCCTCCATTTAGCACAAGAAATGATGGCATGTCGCCCTCCCGCTTCTAGTTACTCTTTATTTTTGCATGAACACTTTCTTTTCTTTTGTTTGGAAAGCATCTAGAAAGAAATTAGTCATGAGATTGAGGACAGTGTACAATTCCTCTAGATATTGAGAGCCCGTGATGTGCCAACTCAGCATTTGATGTGTGAGCTTTACATGCATGGGTATCTCTTGCGTGTTGAGAGAAAATTTAATCCAGTTCCATATGTGGGGGACATTCATTTAAGGGCCCTCACCTCTTACACTTTTAATCAGATAAGCTGGAAAAACGCTTCTGACACATTTGAGTCAAATTAGGCCACGAAGCCTTTTATGGTAAGAGGAGAACCGAGAGATCAGTGACTATGTATAATAAGCACACTACATTTTTGGAAATTATGGGAAATAAGGAACGGATGCTAAGGACACAAAAGTGGTGCATTGATCTCTGTGTCAAACAATTGGTCACGTTTCAAGCCGAGGCCCTAGATAGTTGTCAGAAAAGGTGGATGATGTCACCCACATATGTCCGGAACAGAGAACCATTTGGAGCACCAAATTTTGCATGAGCACTCAGCAGGGTGCCAAGATATGTGGCTTACATCCAAACATGTGGGGTCCGGTGGATGGGAATTTGATTTCAGTACCCTGTCCTATGGTGGATAGCAGAACTCTACACCCTGGCCTATAATGTACCAACTGATTGGTGGAAGGAATTTCTCCTCTTAGAGCGGTTTAAGGTCCCGGGAATAGAAATGGTCAAGGAATACGATCTCGCCTGGATTTAGGAAGCACACAGCCTATCCAACCTAGACTTGCAGAGATACACGAGGGCGTGTAGAAGCCTAGTTGGGGGGAGTGGGCACCAAATTGTCCTATATTTTCCCTACATTTCGACTCCTCTTTTCATCCCTTTTGTATTCATTCGCATATATTTACTATGTAAAACTATGAGGTAATTCCCCTTTATCGTCTCTTGGGATATTTAATTAATGAAGTAGAGTCATGAGTGTTTTACCTATGCGAACCAGTAAAACATGTTATGACCGCAAATTATGGAGTGCAGGTGTTGACCACATGGCATATCATAGTAGTTTCGTGATTCACAACAGCTGATCGACCACGACGAAACAACATAAACGATTTGCAGTTGTTCCCAACCTGATTTTGGATCATTCCTGTTCTTGTTGTCTCAGTGCTAGTGCTGTGATGGAACTGATGTATATCTTTGGGCATATAGTTGCCAAGTTTTGGGGAGAGATGTTATTCTCCTTTATACTATATAAAAGGCGTGTCATTCCTGTATCAGGAGTTAGTCGGACCCTGCATTGTATTTTAAAAGCATTATTTAGATTAATAAGATAAAAACCTTTTTGTTGATCTATCATTCATTGTGAGAAACGTAGCCCTGATCAGAGAGCTGGGCCCACTCTTTTGATCAGGTGCTGCATATTTCCTTGTTTTGTGTGTATTGTTTATTATTGTGTTTATTTCTTGTTTGCCGTTGCAGATTCCTTAGATAATTGTGAATACCTTTTTAAGTTTTGTAGTTGAGTTTTTATTTTTGTTCAGCAATGCTTTGATTGGTAATCATGAACCCTTGGTCGATGACAGATTCTAACCTTGCCACTGCATATACCTTGCATGTTGCCTTGAAAATAATACGCCCCAGGATCTATACATTAATGTCGGAAAATGGGTGGATAAATTGTTCATACCTGGACACCAGCAATACGCCCGTTCTTGATGGTCATATTCCCAACTCTGCAACTGATGTAAGCATCAGTTGTGGCCAACCATGGCCTCCCAAGGATGAGAGGATAACCAGTAAGCTTAGCCTTAGGCTGGAGAACTAGGAAATCTGCAAGGTACTCCCAGGAGTCAATGGAGACCATCACTTCCTCCACAATTCCCTCAGGGGTTATTGTGGAATGATCTACAAGTTGCAGAACTATTGTGGTCTTCCTCAATGACCCTTGGAGGTTGAGATTGAGCATGGTGTCCTTGGTCATCACATTAATGGCACCCTAAGATCGATCAGAGTGTATGGGAGAATGGTGCCATTGATGAGCACATCTACCATAGGGCTTCCAGGGTCCAAATATTTTGGACATATTACCTGCTCCAACATTAAGTCAGACAACTACCCAATGACATTAATGGTAGGGGCATCCCTTTTTCATATCCCTGGATGCTTGAAGCATTTCTCCTTAATAAACTTATTGTAAATGGGAACATCTTTTATTTCTTGAAGGGGGATCTTTACACATAGAATTTTCAATTCTCCCAGGAGTTTCGTTTCTTCTGGGGTAGGTTGGAGTGGTTGGGCTAATATCTTAGGAAAGGGTGGATTTACTTTAAGGTTTCTTTCCTTTCTTTCTTCCTCAACCTCCCTAGGTAGAGTGGGAGGTTGGTTATCTGGGAGAACTCTCCCAAATCTTAGGCTAATCTCCTAGATTTCCACAGCATAAGTTGGATATGATGTCTCTCCATTGTATACTTGTTGAGCCTTCCTATTGTTTGGGTTCAGATTTGGCTAGGCAGGCATCTAGGGTTTCTTGGGTGGAGCAGAGCGTAGGAGTTTTGGTTGGGTAGGTTGTGGATGCAATAGAGCTAGAGCATTGTTGTATTGGGGCCTCCATCCCTGGAGTGTGTATTCCACTGAGGTTGTGGCAAAGTGTAAGGTTGAAAGGATTGGTTGGCTGGCTGGGTGATACTGAGATGCATAGGACCAAGGAGGGGGTGTAGACAAGGAAGGATGAATAAGGGGGGCCCAAGAAGGTATACCTATAGTTTGGTTGGGGTTGTAATATGCATGGGATGACCCTTGCATGCCTTGCTAGTATGGTCTAGGCCCAGGAGGTCACCTTTGGTTAATGTAGCAAAGCTGCTTAATGATCACTTCAGCTCCTTGATATACAGCTTTGAGTCTGGGTAAAGAAGGTCACCTGTCTGTGGACTGGTTTTCTTCACAGACCGAGCAAATTTCAATATAGTTCAATGGACATTCATTTCTAGGATGCCTCCTGGTGCATCTAGGACAAAAGATGGACAAGGCTCCCTCTGCTTCCTCTTGCTTCCTTTTAATTTTCATGGTGTCCATTTGCAAGGCAAGGGTTTGTAGCATCTCACTTTTGAAATATTCCAGCTTATTTCCAATTTCACCCTTGATAGATGAGTTGGAAGATGATGTACTGTCCATACATTGACTACCCCTACCCTTTTTCCTCGCTGCCCTAGAATGGTTTCTAAAGACAGACTTGATATCCTCATAGGGTAATTGGCAGACATCTCCTCCTGTAAATAAGTGTAAGGTATCCATAAGGTCTTCTCTTACTCCCTAAGCAAGACCAGCTTTAGTGACTCAGGGTCAAGTGTGCACCTAGCCCTTTTGTAACCGAGTTGGAATCTTTCTGTGTAGTCTTCTAAGGATTCATCCTGGCCTCTGATCATCCTGAAAATTTCTTCTTTAGTATCCTTTGACCTACAGTATTCCCGATATTTGTTTTTAAAGCCATGTTGCATCTAAGCCCAAGTTGTGATGTTATCTTCAGGTAAGCCCATGAACCAGCACAATGCTGCATCCTTGAGGGTAGATGGAAATAGTTTTAACTTTTGCATATTATCTCTATAGTCATAGGTTTGTCATATAACAACAAACTCAAATAGGAAAGTGTCAATGTCCTCTATGGTCAGGCCATGGAAATGAGGTAGGGCAAAGGGGCTTATACTTTTCATCTTAGTGTCTCCATTGGTTTCCCTGATGGGGAAGGCACCCTCAACTCTCTCTCTATTCCCTCTGTCATTTTGGTTTTCAGCCATTGGTTTAGTAGGAATGGGTTCCTATTCTTCTTCTTCCCTTGAAGGTTCTTCAAATATGCCAGGTTGCTCATCTAAAGGTTCCTCCAGTTCATAGCCACCGAAGAAGAGAGAAGGTTGGTTGTTGGATGCAGCGGGGATATTTAGCAAAAATTTCCCTAAGTTGTCTCTATTCCTATGAGGCATGAAATTAAATGTTTTTGTGTTGGTTTTGTAATTTTTTTTAAACTGGAAAGTACTTTGCAGATATGAAATTTTTGATTTAATGAAAATCACCGACGGAATGAAAAAGCTACTCGTTGAATTGAAATCCTACTTGTAGACTGGAAAGTGAAGCAGATAATGAAAAATAAAAGAAAGGAAGAAACTAGATTACTTTTGCAGAAATAAACTAACAACAAAATATTGAAGACAAGAAATAGAAGGAAAGAAATCAGTAATCACATTCTACTCAAACACCTCGCCAGCAATGACGCCAAAAAGTGATGAGGACCAGTATAGCAGCAAGGATGTTGCAACTCCTGGGCTACCAACTTTACTTATCAACCTGGGGTTCATACAAACTTGAAGGTGATAGTGCTATATGCACAAGCAAAAGTGAAGGTCCTTCCTATTGTCACTATTCATCTGGCGAGAGACCCCAAGGGTTCCAAAACAAATTCTATAGAGTCAGAAGAAGCTTGATTCTTTGACGGAAGAAGAGAAAATCTACTCTAAGAGGGCTACTCTACTGCAGTAATGAATAAAACAACATGTAATGCTAAATTACACCATATCTTAGTTAACCATTTAAACAGATATGCTAAGCAGAATTGCTAAATCAACACTAAACAAATGTTACTATATAAGTTGCGGAAGTAAAGAGCATCAAACCATACTAGTGTGTAAGAAAAAAACTAAACTAAATCTGTTTTCACTTTTTTTGTTTCATTAGGCAAAATGAACTATGCAAATTAATTGTTCTTGTGGATGTGACAGGTGAATGAAAGGTGATGGAGGATAGATAGAAGGTCTATGGAGTGGTTGGATGGTGTGGAAGGGTCCTAGGAGGCTTTGTGTGACTTCCTAGAGGTTTCCCATCCATTTGGCTTCAAAACAAGCCATTTCAGGAAAACCTACAGGATGTACTAGAAACTACAGGATGATCGTGTAGGAATTACACGAAGCCTATAGGATATAGCCGAGAGCTAATTGTGAGGTGTTGGAGGTATTGGGAAGCTTGGGAAAGGTGTATGATGAGTGGAATGGAGTGTTAGAAGGTCTGGGAGCACTCAAGAGTCAATATCCAAGATAAGAGATGGATAGATTTACTCAATGTAACTAGGGGAATTTCAATGAAAAATGATAAAAACTAGTGAGGGCGATGGTGTAACAAGAGATGGAAAAGGTGGATGAAGTAGAAGGTGGCGGCTGGTGATGAAGTCTGGGCCTCCTCATAAAGTACCTGCTTTGCTTAAAACATGTGTGTCTTCCAAGAACAATGCAACAAGATAAATTTTCATAAACTAGAAAAGCATGAATCAATTGCCTATATTATGCATGAAGAAGGTTGTTGAAGGGAATGAAAGCATGAGCGAGATATTATTGCAGAAATGGAGATGGAAAAATATGACAATGAAATCTTCCTGGCAACATGAACCAAATACTGAATCAAAGACGACAAACTCCAAAGCTCATGCAAGAACTAGAAATCTGTGTTTTTGGGGCTGCTGAAGGGTCCCTTCTTCAAGTCATGGTTCTAGAGGGAGGAAGTGAGGCTGAGACACCTGATGAACACCTTATGGTGATCATTTTTCTCCTTTCTAACCTACTACTTGAAAGAAGGCACAAATGGAAGCAAACTATCACACAACCAATGTAATCTACACTGTTATAATGGAAATGCATCTACTAAGCAAATGAACAATTAAACTATGAATCTATACTAGCATACATGTACAATAAAGAGGAGCCTTGGCTACTAGGGTTGGGCCCTAACCCAGGAGCTTCAGCCCTCTAAGTTGACTAAGTGCTGGCTCAAAAAAAAACTCATTCTTATTACCAAAACAATGTATTACATCCAAAACTTTCACAAGTCTTGCAGCTCGGAAAGAGAGTAGAGTTTTACAATCAAAAATCTGAATCTTACTAAGGTCCTAGGCATCTCTACATATACATCTAAAGTCTCCAACAAATTCCTTAAAATTAGGGAGGCTTGTCTCTCAAACTTGAGATAAACTGGTGCTTTGTCTTTCGCTTGCTCAACTACCTTCTAGTCCTCATGATTTTGTTGTTTGCACTCCGAGTTGATGGAGGAATAATCGAATGGAGGTGTAGTAAATGAGGAGGATTTACCTCCTATAAACCCTCTTTGTTGTCCCATTCGAGTTTTGACCATGGTCTTTGCAAAAATTCCTTGCTTTTATCCTTTAATCCTGCATTAAATGCACATTAGGCCACAAAGAAAAATATCCAACTCTAACTCATTTCATAAACAAAATATAATCAAAATTATGCAATAACTTATGGGGATAGTTGGTTTGACTAAGCTAGGAGGTGAATTAAGGCCCATATAATTACCCAATGATGAGGCTCATAATCACCCCCCTACTAAAAGTGTTGCTCAACCTCTGAGCAACTCAGTCAATATCCATATCATTCATGGCTCTGGAAGCCTCTCAGACATCCCATGCCTCTGTTGTGGTCTCTTCTTCTTGTTCATAGAACCTTACTTTTTTTCTACTTCTTCCCACTGCCTATTTTCTTCTTCTTCTTTTCTCCCTTCTAGCATTTATAAGAGTGGTGGTGGACTGAGTTGTAGGCCTATCCAATTGGCCTTAAACCTTTGCATAGATTTCTTGTACATAGGTGTCATGTTGAGTGCCTCTCTTAACCTTTGAGGGGAGTGATATTCTCTTATCTTCAAGTTGTGTGGTAGTGTGTTCCATCTCCTTAGGAAAGCATGTATACTATCATCTCCTAGAAGCCTAAACATGTCCTCAAAGTGTGAAATTGCTTGCTCTTGGGCAACAAGATATCTAGGTTCCAGTTGAGGATCATTTGCAATCAAATTATGGGTACTAATGAGGGCCATGGGATTTTATTCTTTAGCTCTGATCAAAAGAGGTGCAGTCTCCTCTCTGGCCAATATTATTTTCATCTCTGCAACTCTTTACTCCTCATGGTACATCCATGAAGCCAAAGCCATTAATTGTAGGTTCCCTAGCTTGGCATTAGGGTCCCAAACATTCATGTAGGGCCATGTTGTGCAAATAGAACTCAGCGAATTTGGCCCTATCCTCTAGTGTACTTTGATCAAAAAGATCAATAAACTGCCTGTAATCCTGAAATGGCATGGTTCCCCTCTGTCCTAGTGTCTTAATCTGAAACTGCAACCATTTTTCTTTGAGGAAAAGATCATAGGATTTAGCTGGCATCCTACACTAGATTGCCTCCAAGGAGAGGTTGGCCATACATGCTAGTTGGTTCTCTCTTTCCTACAGTTGTCCCCTCAACCATGCATTTTATCTATCAAGTTGACTTCTCATTATAGCTTCTCTGTCCCTCAAGCCACTGAGCTCTTTACCCATTTCTTTGAGTTTCTCTTCCATGTGCCCAATGTCTTCCACCCCCTTTAATTTGGCCATCTGCATCCATCGATGGGTTCTAGCCCACTCCTTCTCAAGCTCGAAGAACAGTGGTATGACAAATTTTTGAGGTATTAACCTTCCTCCTTCAATAAACAGGTAATAGGAGTCTAGGTTAGCTTGGGGGCTGGATTCCTCTATCTCAGGGTCTTCCTCTTTAGCTTCTTGCTACTCCCCTACCTTGGTTTCTAATTTATGTGCCTCCTGTAGTTTTAGCAGAGTATCATGTAGGACTATTTTTACTTCCTGTAGGTTTTGCTGTGGATCCTGTAGGATTTCCTTACCCTTTGAGGAAGTTGATCTAGTAGTAGGAATCGTTATATAGGTGATAGGTGACTTAGGGAAAGGCATTTTGTCTTTTTATGTAGTGGAATCTTCAATCTCAATAGAAATTTTTGTTGACGTTTGTGGCTTCCCCTGCTTTATTCTTGTGCTCTTTCTTGTTCTGAAATATAGTGGGCTTTGCCTCCTCCTTTTTTCCTTTTCCTTGACTGGGGTGCTGAGAGCAGTGAGACAGCTACTACCACTCTCTCAGTGGCCTCTGGAGACACCCTAGGTGACTCCTCCTTATTTTCTTTCCCTTCTGTTTTATTGCCTTCTTCTTCTCTGTTTTTCATGTCTTCTTCCTCTTGTGGATCTTCATCATCTCTATCTGTTTCCTCCTTAATTTCCTCCTCTATTTCTTCATCATCATCCTCCTCTTCTCCCTCTTCTCCTTCAGCTTCATCATGTTCCTCTGTGTCAGTTTCTTCTTCATCCATCTCATCCTTATCTTGCTCTTTGTCCTCCTCTTCCCATTTTGCTTCCTCTTCACTTACAGTAAGATTGACATCATAAGTTAGGGCTTTAATGTCATCCTCTGCTGGCAAGTCTCTGAAGACTGACCATGTTATAGGGATTCTGAGGTTTTGGAGGGCATCTTCAATGAGGATCCTAATCAACCCATGGTGAACCAATTGTTGGGAATTCCCTTGCTTCACTTTTTTTCTAGAGTCTATGAGTGATTGCAACAAGAAATAGGGTACACTGACTCTTTGGTGTGGTGGTGTTTCTATCCCAAATCTTAATTCCTCAAGGATCCTGAAATGATAGCCATAAACAACACTATATCTACCCTCACATGAGATGTATTTGATGAGTCGGTAACCTACCTCACTCCATGGGTATGGTAGACTATCCCTCCTTACTCCATTTTTTGCCTCAGTGGGTTCTTCACCTTCTAAAAAGAACTTCCTTTTTGCCACATAGCTGTCTCCTTTGTCTACTTTTCTCCATGGAATTCCTAGAGGAAGTGCAGTGACACTGCTGATGAGCTCTAGGGTGAGATCTACAGTGAGGCCCCGCACTACAACAATGGCATGGATTCTGTTATGTGGAGTGAGGGAGTGGGCAAATTCTTGAGCCACCTCATCATCATACCTTGCGAATTTTTCGAAAAAACCCATCCAGTTGTGTCTTGTAAAGATTTCAAGCACCTGGGGGTGTTGTTGTATACTCACAATGTTTGTGCGCTCTCTCCTATTGAACCCTCCTATCATCTTGCTGGTGAAGCTTGAGGAGAAATTGAGAGGGTTGACACAATTTTTCAAATGCAGGAGCAAAATGGAGTTGACTATGTATGTAATTTACTTCTCACGGCTGGTAAATTCACTAGATCTTAGAGTATCCCTGGTGTATTTTCTTGCAAAGAGGGATAAAATTTTAGAGCCTACCTATTTAGAATGGTTGCAGTGGCCAATTCCCATGATATCCCCTCTTGAACTCTTCTCTGCCTATCTTGTATACTGTCTCTATGTACCATGTAGATTGTATCCTGTAGGAATTCCTATGCATGCTCCTATAGTAATTCCTGTGCAGATTGATGGATCTTTGCTTCCAGTGGGTGGCCTGGGTTATGAAAGCGACTTGAGCAAAGGATTTTTGAGGAGGTGAAATGCATGAATGCATGGTAATGATGTTTTATTTCCCCTTATGGTGTTTCAGGGTGAGGTGGTGTGTTGGAAGCAAAGGTACGTTGCCATTTTTGGACCGTTGGTCCCCATTACCACCTCATCATTTCCCACTCCTCGTAAGTAGCTCCCACCTCCTAGATCCATAGTTTAACTTCATTTTTTCCTACTCCTTCTTTATCTTTGAGTTGACTGTAGCCACGTGTGAGAGGACACCTGGTTCTGCATGTGCTGACTGAAAGAAGGTGGCCAAGTTAGTTGGCCACCTTTTCACCTATAAACCAACTATCTCGTAACCCTTACAACTTTTTACTACATGATGCATATGAGTGAGCGAGTGGGATACTTACCTGTGTTTTCGATGCCATGTTGCAGTTATCGAAGACCAGAGGTGTTGCGTTGTTTATTTTCTACATGTCATTCTTCCTCCTCCTCTTGTTGTCTACTAATGGTTTCTTTTCTTTTGCAGGTATATGTGGCTGAATATCTAATGTTGCTACCATTGTGGAGCTCCTGGATCATCCTAGTGAAGACTTGTTGCTGGTGTGATTGGCATTCTATGGGATAGGATGCTACAGGATGTCCTATAGTTGCTTCTCCGTCAGAGTTCTTTAATCATGTTGCTACCTAGGGTTGCGAGAATCATGTAATGAATGGAAAGAAGGAGTAGAAGTGTGTAGAGCAAAGGATACTCAGGTAATTCTCTTACTCCTCTTTGTTTTCCCTTTTTTTTTCTTTTTTCTTTTCTTCTTATTTTTTTAAAGATTAGTAGAAATTGTTGAAACCGATTTTTTTGTTTTGAATAGTGAGTCCCAGGATGATGGTGGTGGATGAGGTGAGGTTTTAGATCATGCATAGGGTGAATTTTAGGGACCTAACAAACCTATCATGTTCCCTCGGATTACTTCTTGTAGGTTTTTTTGGGTCACTGTAATTCCTACAGGATCATCCTATAGGTTTTCAGGGGATCCTGTAGGAATACAGCAGATCCTGTACAAGACACAGTCTTCACATAAATGAAGCAATGGAGTGGAAAAATGATAGAAATGATGGAAGGATGCATGGTATGGAGTGGAGGAGATGAATATGTATGAGGCAGGGTTCCCTTTGGATCTTCTTTTTCTCCTTGTTTTCCTTTCCCGCTCACTTGTAAATGACAATTATATATATCTATATATTATTTTTATTTTTCGAAAAACAACTAGGCCACCTTAGAGAGGTTTTCACCCTAGCTATTTGCCCTGGGCGCCTCAAGGGAGGTTTTCACCCAAGGAACTTCTTATTTTTTTTGGTCTTTTGTCTTTTTTTCCTTCATCATTGTGCTGCCTCACGAGGTTTTCAACTCAAAGATGGGACTTAGGCGCCTCATGGAGGTTTTCACCTGAGTCCTTATTCTTTTTTCTTTTTCTTCTTTTCTTTTTCAATGACTTGATGAGGGAGGAGCTGGAACTTGCTCCACCATCATCATTGTTTTATTTATATTATCAATGAACTCTTGTTTTGATAAAGGTCTCTTGTACATTTTCAATTGGTACCCATTAATAAGCAAAGGAATGGCTTCTTCATCTATAGTTCTGATTTGCATTGAACCATTATCATGGCTTCTTTCCACAACAAAAGGTCTGAGCCATCCTGTCCTTAACTTGCCCTTCAAGTATCTATACCTAGAATCATACAAAAATGCCCAATCGCCCCCCTGAAATTACTTCTCCTTAATATGTTTATCATGCCATATCTTCCTCTGATGTTTAACTATCTCTGTATGTAGGAGGGCCTGCATTCTTAATTCATCCAAGCCATTCAAATGGAACAATCTCTCTTTCTGTCCATTGTTGAGATCCAAATCTAGTTGGGCTACCATCCTTAATGTGTTATATTCAAACTCAATGGACAACAAGGCCTTTTTCCCATAGACCAACTCATAGGGTGTAAATCCAGTGGTGGTCTTCCATGTTGTATTATAGGCCCAGGTGGCCTCAACTAGTCTTTCTACCCAATCCTTCCTACTACTACTCACTACCTTAGTTAAGATGCACTCCAGTGCCTTGTTGGTCACCTCTACTTGCCCATTAGCTTATGGGTGATAGGGAGTGGAGGTCCTATGCTTGATTTTGTGATGGCTGAGCGGGCCTTCAATCATGTTGGAGGTAAACTGGCTGCCTTGGTCTATGACTAGCTCTCTAGGGTACCCAAATTTTTAGAATACATTCTCCCTTAGGAACTCAGCCACCTTCTCTTCTGTTATTGCCTTAATTGCCTTAGCTTCAGTCCACTTAGTAAAATAATCAGTGCACACAATAATGTACTATTTTTGCTTTGAAGGAGAGTTGATAGGCCCAATGAAGTCCATGCCCCACTTGTCAAATGGCTCGAAAGTCACTTGAGGCTCCAGGGGCATTTCATCTCTTGGTGTAGGCCTTCCCATCCTCTGGCATGATCACACTCACTAGTGTACTTTTTCACATCTTGATGAAGAGTGGGCCAATAATAACCTGCTTGTAGCACTTTGAACGCTATCCTCTTTGCTACAAAATGACCTCCGTAAGGCCCAGCATGACATGTCAGAGGGATGTCAAAGACTTCCTCTTCCCTGACACACCTTCTCAAGATTTGATTTGGGCCAAGTTTGAAAAGATTGCCCCCAATCCAAGTGAAGGGGGTGTTTTCCCTGACTACCTTGCTCTTTTCTTTGGAGGGAAACTTTGGTGGGAACTGTGCTAATACCAAATAGTTTGTTATATCAACAAACCATGGAGAGAGAACTGAAATAGCAAACAAATTCTCATATGTTAATTGGTCATCCACCATTCCTTCTTCACCTGCAGGCACATTCACCCTAGATAAAAAGTATGCAACAACATTTTCCTTACCAGGCTTATCAACAATGCTTAGATCAAACTGTTGTAATAAAAGTAACCATCTTATAGCATTCCCATCTGGTTTGTTCATTAAATATTTGATTTCAGCATGGTCAGTATGCACAACGTATGATAGCCTGTAATGTAATGCCTGAATTTGTTTAATGAATGCACAATAGCCAAGAGTTCCTTTTTGGTCACTGTATAATTTAGCTCAGCATTTGACAAGTTCTTACTGATAAAATAGATGGCATAAGGCAGTTTTTCCTCAACCTGACCTAGAGCTGCTCCTATGGCTTTGTTTGAGGCATCAACATGAATATGAAAGGGAAGGGCCCAATTTTGGCCTCAGAGAATTGGTGTAGTGGTTAACTTACCCTTTAGAATGTTTAAGGCCTCTTGATAGCTTTTTGACCATATAAACTCACAATCTTTGGCCAACAACTCAGTAAAGGAGAGGCCAATTTGTTGAAGTCCTTTATGAACCTTCTGTAGTATCCAGCTATCCCTAATAAACTTCTGACATCTCTTTGCTTTTTAGGAGGTGGACCCTTTGGATGATGGTTATTTTGTTCGGATCCACATGCAGTCCTTGCTGAGATATTAAATGACCTAGCATGGTCCCTTCAGTCATTAAGAATTCACATTTTCAGGACTAAGAGACAAGTTCATTTCAATGCATTTGTGTAGTAATTTTCCTAGGTTAGTCGAGGCTTCTTGAAAATCACAGCCATAAGGTGTAAAATCATCCATATAAATTTCCACCACATCACTAACTAATTTGGTGAAAATAATCAAGACTACTTTCTGGAAAGTGGCAAGAGAATTGCATAGGCGAAAAGGAAGGACCCTATAGGAAAAAGTACCTTAAGGACAGGTGAATGCGGTCTTATCTTGGTCTTCTAAGGAGATTTGGATTTGGTTGTACCTATTGAATCCATCTAGGAAAGAAAAAACTTTTTCCCTGCCAGGCTGTCTAGCACTTGGTCAATGAAGAGTAGAGGAAAATGATCCTTCTTTGTGGATTTTTTCAACTCCCTATAATCGACACAAATCCTACACTTACCATTTTTCTTGGGAACTAACACTAAAGCGGAGACCCACTCACTGTCGGAGATAGGGTAAATGAATCCTTCATCTAGCAATTTTTGCAGTTCTTCTATGACTATATTTTTAAGAGTTGGATTCATCCTCCTTTGTGGTTGTCAGACAGGCTTGCAACCTTGTTTGATGTATATGTGGTGAGTACACACTGAGAGGTGTACTCCCTTCATTTCCTTGTAACTCCAAGTGAAGGCTTCTAGGTTTTCCTTTAACATGTTACATAGCTTCTTTTCTAGAGTAGAAATAGATGGCTTAATTTTCAAGGTATTCTCTAGGCCGAATTCTATGGTTTTGACACAGAGTGGGTTGGAATCGACCAAGCATAAGTCAATTAGATGATTGTTCTGGGTTTCCCTTACTTCTTCTTCTAATGATAATGAACCAAGAGTTGGACTTTGGAGCAAGTGTTCAATCAAGTGTTCCTCATCTTGTTGTCCTCCTCCCATGGTTGCTTCCAAAGCATAAAGTTGGGTGGAATACCACTCATCTTCTTCCTCCTTCTCAAACCATAACGGTAAATCATGCTCTCGAGACAATTGAGCAGGAGGGTGTAGGACTAATTTCTTGGACATATGCCCATTCTTGATGGTCATATTCCCAGCTCTGCAGCTCATGTAAGCATCGGCTGTGGCCAACCATGGCCTCCCAAGGATGAGAGGATAACTAGTAAGCTTAGCCTTAGGCTGGAGAACTAGAAAATCTGCAGGGTACTCCCAAGAGTCAATGGAGACCATCACATCCTCCACAATTCCCTCAGGGGTTATCGTGGAATGATCTACAAGTTGTAGAACTGTTGTGGTCTTCCTCAATGACCCTTGGAGGTTGAGCTTGAGAATTGTGTCCTTGGTTATAACACTAATGGCAGCCCCAAGATCGATCAGAGTGTGTGGAACAATGATGCCATTGATGTGCACATCTACTACAGGGCTTCCAGGCTCCAAATATTTTGGACATATTACCTACCTCAGCATTAAGTCGAACAACTGCCCAATGACATTAATGGTAGGGGCATCCCTTTTTCACCTCCCTGGATGCTTGAAGCATTTCTCCTTAATCAACTTATTGTAAATGTGAACATATTTTATAGCCTAGAGAAGGGGGATATTTACACATAGACTTTTCAATTCTCCCAGGGGTTCAGTTTCTTCTGGGGTAGACTGGAGTGGTTGGGATAATCTCTCAGGAAAGGGTGGATTTACTTTAAGGTTTCTTTCCTCTCTTCCTCAACCTCCCTAGGTAGAGGGGAAGGTTGGTTATCTGGGAGAACTCTCCCATATCTCAAGTTAATCTGCTGGATTTCCACAACATAAGTTGGACATGATGTCTCTCCATTGTATACTTGATGAGCCTGCCTATTATTCGGGTTCAGATTTGGCTAGGCAAGCATCTGGGGTTGCTTGGATGGAGCAGAGTGTAGGAGTTGTGGTTGGGTAGGTTGTGGAGGCAATAGAGCTAGAGCATTGTTGTATTGGGGCCTCCACCCCTGGAGTGGTGTATTCTACTGAGGTTGTGGCAGAATGTAAGGTTGAAATGACTGGCTAGCTAGCTGGGAATGATACTGAGATGCATAGGACCAAGGAGGGGGTGTAGACCGGGAAGGATGAGCAGGGGGTCCCCAAGAAGGTATACCTGTGGTTTGGTTGGGGTTGTAATATGCATGGGATGACCCTTGCATGCCCTGCTGGTATGATCTATGCCAAAGAGGTCTCTTTTGGTTAATGTAGCAAAGTTGCTCAGTGATCCCTTCAACTCCTAGATATACAGCTTTGAGTCCGGGTAAAGAAGAGCACTTGTCTATGGAGTGGTTTTCTTCACAGACCGAGTAAATTTCAATACAGCTCAATGGACATTCATTCCTAGGATGCCTCCTGGTGCATCTAGGACAAAAGATGTCCAAGTCTCTCTCTGCTTCCTCTTGCTTCCTTTTAATGTTCATGGTGTCCATTTGCAAGGTAAGGTTTTGCAGCATCTCACTTTTGAAATCTTCCAACATATTTCCAATTTCACCCTTGATGGATGAGTTGGAAGATGATGTATTGGCCATAGGTTGACTACCTCTACCCTTTTTCCTGACTGCCCTAGAATGGTTTCTAAACATAGTCTTGATATCTTCATAGGGTAATTGGTAGATATATCCTCCTACTAATAAGTGTAAGGTATCCAGAAGGTCTTCTCTTACTCCCCTAAGTAGGACTAGCTTTAGTGACGCAGGATCAAGTGTGCACCTGGCCCTTTTGTAACTGAGCTGGAATATTTCTTTGTAGTCTTCTAAGGATTCATCCTGGCCTATGGTCATCCTAAAAATATCTTCTTTAGTATCCTTTGACCTACAATAGTCCCGGTATTTTTTTTTAAAGGCATGTTGCATTTGAGCCCAAGTTGTGATGCTATCTCCAGGTAAGCCCATGAACCAACGCAATGTTGCATCCTTGAGGGCAGATGGAAATAGTTTTAACTTTTTCTCATCATCTATATAGTCATAGGTTTGGCATATAACATCAAACTCAAATAGGAAATTGTCAGGTTCCTCTGTGGTCAGGCCATAGAAATGAGGTAGGGCAGAGGGGCTTATATTTTTCATCTTTTTCCTGATGGGGAAGGCACCCTCAACTCTCTCTCTATTCCCTCTGTCATTTTGGTTTTCAGCCATTGGTGAAGTAGGAATGGGTTCCTCTTCTTCTTCTTCCCCTGTAGGTTCTTCAAATATGTCAGGTTGCTCACCTAAAGATTCCTCTAGTTCACAACCACCAAAGAAGAGAGAAGGTTGGTTGTTGGATGCAGTGGGGGTATTTGGCAAAAATTTCCCTAAGTTGTCCCTATTCCTATGAGGCATGAAAGTAAATGTTTTTGTGTTGGTTTTGTAATTTTTTTAAACTGGAAAGTACTTTGCATAAATGAAATTGCTAATTGAATGAAAATCACTGGCAGAATGAAAAAGCTACTCGTTGAATTGAAATCCTACTTGTAGAATGGAAAGGGAAGGAGATAATGAAAAATAAAAGAAAGGAAGCAACTAGATTAATTTTGCATAAATAAACTAACAACAGAATATTGAAGACAAGAAATAGAAGAAAAGAAAGCAGTAATCACATTCTACTGAGACACCTCCCAGGCAATGGCACCAAAAAGTGATGAGCACCAATATTGCAGCAAGGATGTTGCAACTCCTAGGCTACCAGCTTTACTTATCAACCCGGGGTTCGTATAAACTTGGAGGTGACAGTGCTATATGCACAAGTAAAAGTGAAGGTCCTTCCTGTTGTCACTTTTCATTTGGCAAGAGACCCCAGGGGTTCCAAGCCAGACTTCTATAGAGTCAGAAAAAGCTTGATTCTTTGATGAAAGAAGAGCAAATCTACTCTAAGAGAGCTACTCTACTGTAGTAATGAAGAAAACAACATGTAATGCTAAGTCACACCATATCTTAATTAACCATTTAAACAGTTATTCTAAGCAGAATTGCTAAATCAACACTAAACAAATGCTACTATCTAAGCTGTAGAAGTAAAGAGCATCAAACCATACTAGTGTGTAAGCAAAAAACTAAACTAAATCTGTTTTCACTTTTTTTTTTTTAGGCAAAATCAAATATGCAAATTAATTGTTCTTGTGGATGTGATAGGTGAATGAAAGGTGATGGAGGATGGATAGAAGTTTTATGGAGTGGTTGGATGGTGTAGAAGGGTCCTAGGAGGCTTTGTGTGACTTCCTAGAGGTTTCCCATCCATTCGCCCTCAAAACAGACCGTTTAAGGAAAAACTACAAGATGTACTAGAAACTTACAGGATGATCTTGTAGGAATTACAAGAAACCTACAAGATACAACCGAGAGCTAATTGTGAGGTTTTTGAGGTGTTGGGAAGCTTGGGAAAGGTGTATGATGAGTGGAATGGGGTGTTAGAAGGTCTAGGAGCACTCAGGAATCAATATCCAAGATAAGATATGGCTAGATTCGCTCAATGTAACTAGGGGAATTTCAATGAAAAATGATGAAAACTAGTGAGGGTGATGGTAGAACAAGAGATGGCCAAGGTGGATGAAGTGGAAGGTGGCTACTGGTGATGAAGTCTGGGCCTCCTCCTGGAGTACCTTCTTTTCTTAAAACATGTGTGTCTTCCAAGAACTATGCAACAAGATACATTTTCATAAACTAGAAAAGCATGAATCAATTGCCTATATTATGCATGAAGAAAGTTGTTGAAGGGAATGAAAACATGAGTGAGATATTATTGTAGAAATGGAGATGGAAAAATATGACAATGAAATCTGCCTTGCAACATGAACCAAATACTGAATCAAAGATGACAAACTCCAAAGCTCATGCAAGAACTAGAAATATGTGTTTTTGGGGCTGCTGAAGGGTCCCTTCCTCAAGTCATGGTCCCAGAGGCAGGAAGTGAGGCTGAGACACCTGCTGACAACCTTATGGTGATCCTTTTTCTCCTTGCTAACCTGCTACTTGGAAGAAGGCAAAAATGGAATCAAACTATCACACAACCAATCTAATATACACTGTTATAATGGAAATGCATCTACTAACCAAATGAACAATTAAACTATGAATTTATACTAGCATACATGTACAATAAAGAGGAGCCTTGGTTGCTAGGGTTGGGAACTAACCCAAGAGCTTTAGCCTTCTGAGGTAACTCAATGCTAGCTCAAAACAAAACTCATTCTTATTACCAAAACAATGGATTACATCCAAAACTGTCACAAGTCTTGCAGGTCGAAAATAGAGTAGAGTTTTACAATCAAGGATCTGAATCCTACTGAGGCCCTAGGCCTCTATACTTATACATATGAAGGCTACAGTGACTTCCTTAAAATTAGGGAGGCTCAACTCCCAAACTCAAGATAAACTAGTGCTTTGTCTTTCACTTGCTCGACTGCCTTCTAGTCCTCATGATTTGACTATTTGCACTCCGAGCTGATGGAGGAATATTTGAATCGAGGGGTAGAAAATGAGGAGGATTTATCTCCTATAATCCCTCTCCCTTGTCCCATTCAAGTTTTTACCATGGTCTTTGCCAAAATTCCTTGCTTTTATCCGTTAATCTTGCATTAAAGGCACATTAGACCACAAAGCAAAATATCGAAATCTAACTCATCTCATATACAAAATATAATCAAAAGTATGCAATAAGTTATGAGAATAGTTGGTTTGACTAAGCTAGGAGGTGAATTAAGGCCCATATAATTACCCAATGATGAGTCATTAAGGCCCATATAATTACCCAATGATGAGGCTCATCAACCTTTCCAACAAGGTATCGTATGCGCGAAAGGGAGATAATATGACCAAGTTACAACCCTAGGTAGTTGGTTTCCCAACTAACCCCAATGAGGCCCACAAACTCTTGGTGTTACATCTCCTGGGGTTAGGGTTTTGGTTGTTTATGGTTTTCTCATGTTTTCCAATAATAAATAGGCCCTTGAGCCTCATTGTAACACATTTAAGAGGCATGTAGCCGCCACATCTCTTCTCAGAGATAAGCTACCATCGCCTGAGCTATCTTATTTCCATTCTATTTGTAAGCATAGTTCAATAATTTTTTATTAATGAAATCAAGTGTTTTCCTGCTTCATCTCTATGTTTATGATTATATCTGTAATTTGTTGTGTTCTTGTTTAAGTTCAGATCAATGGTATCAGAGTGGTCTTCTCTTTCTCTGTTTTTCTTTGCATGTCCCCAATGAGATCAGGGTATAAGGAGTTAGCGCTTGCCTAGTTGAATCATTACCAGATCGGCCTCACAAAACCTGATGACCTCCCATGAAGGAAGAAAAGAAAGACAAGGGGGTAGGTGAGCCTTTCAAAATGTTGCTTGAAGAAGTCGTTGAGCGATAGAGGGAAGCAATGATGGATAACTTTTCCAAGATCCTTCGATGGATACCCTTAGGTGATGCTTCTTCATCGAGAAGCCACTCTAAAGGTGCCACTCCTTTTAAGGTACAAGTTAACTTCGATATTCCCATATTCGAAGACCTGATAGATGCAAATGCCGTAGATAAATGGTTAAATCTGTTGGAAGGATATTTTTCAATTCATGACTTTTCCAATTGGGAAAATACTACTTTTTCACTTCCCAAAACCACCCCATGCATCAAGGATTGGTGGGAAACCTACTATGAACAAAAGGATGAGAGTGAATCCTCATTGTTTTCAGCTACACCCAGTTGGAATTCTTTCTAAGATGCCATCAAGGAACAATATTACCCTGTCGGGAGCTATGAAGACAAATACATAAAGTGGACCACGCTATGGCAGGGAAGGGGCCAAGATGTGCCAGAGTTCAAAAATATTTTCCATACCCTCCGCACGAAGTTGGGTATTAGGGATACTAAGTGGCATTTTGTGCTCAAGTACTGTGTCTGTCTACACAAGTACATCCAAGATGAGATGGAGTTCTTGAATATTTCCTCACTTGGCACAACGTATTGGTACGCTGTCAAGATTGAGCAAGAGTTTAAATAGAAGAAGTGGGACTTTGGATTTGGGAATCCAAAGCAAGGAAAAGGTGCCCCCAAACCACATAACAAAGGACCAAGCCAAGGTGGGGCTACCCAGGATATCCTGTTGAAGCCGCAAGCAAAGAACAACACTACGAAGATGAAGAAGGACACGGGAAAATGGCGTGTGTTCCATAAGAGCTCCACTCACAATACAAGTGAGTATCGGGCCAAGAAGTCACTGCCGGTTGAGCTGAAGGCTTCCAAATCAGATGCAAGTTCCGACTATGAATCAGAACCCGATAAGGGAAATGAAAAAGGGAAGTAGATCATTGATGCAGAGCCCAGTGCCAATGTGGCCACCACCAAGATCCAAAATATTGAGCTTGAAGATCCAGAGGAGGCGAATGCCTCTTCTACTCATAGATGTGGGTGAAGGGTTCTCCGCTGCAGTTCATTGTTGAAAGAGGGAGCCAAAAGAACCTCATTTTAGCAGAGATCATGAAGCGGCTAGGCCTAAAGACTACAACACATCCACAACCATACAACATCGGGTGGCTTCACCAAGGACGGGATCTTCACGTCAGGTAGTAGTGTCACCTTCCCTACAGTATCAAGCCCTTCGCGAATGAGATATTGTGTGATGTTTCTCCTCTTGAAGCTTTTGATGTATTGTTAGGACAACCATACTTGTTGAAGTGACATGTTGTATATGAGTCTGGACCTCGCTCTATGATTATTACTTTGGCTAATAAGTTGTACAGGATATCGGAGGTAGCCCCTCCTACCGCCATCTCTTTGATAACTGCAAAGCAATGTAGTAAGATCATTTCCCAGACCCGCAATTTTTTTTCCTTATGATTTGCCCCCAAGGAAAGAAGAAGGTTGTTTCCATGGCTTCCATGTAGGGCTACTCTACACAGCAGCAGCAACTGGACAAGGTCGTGGAGGAATACAAGGACATTTTTTCCTCACCAACAGGGGTACCTCTACACTGTCAGGTCAAGCACTCCATCAATCACACCTCGGGTGCACCGCTACCCAATGGACCAATCTATCAATGCTATGTTCCGAAGAATGATGAGATCAAGAGGTAGATTCAAGAACTCTTGCAGAAAGGGAACATCAAGCGAAGCTCATCACCTTGTGGGAGCCTGTTTGTATTGCTATAGAAGAGGGATGGTATCTAGAGGCTCTGTATTGACTATCAGACATTGAACAAGATCATTATCCAGAATAAGTACGCAATCCTGTGGATTGATGACCTTCTGGACCAGCTCAAGGGGGCTAAATATTTTAGCAAGATTGACATGAATTCAGGTTATCACCAAGTGCCTACCGAACCCTCCAATGTGTATAAAACTGCCTTCAAATCCAAGGAGGGCCTTTTCGAATTGTTGTTCATACCGTTTGGATTGGCGAACGCCCCTGCAACCTTCACGAGACTAATGGACAAAATCTCACAACTCTTCACCAATGGATTCATCGTGGTGTATTTAGATGACATCTTGATCTTTAGACAAAGTTGGGAAGAGCACCTCCACCATATTCTATAGGTCCTTCAAACCCTACGGCAACAAAAGTTATGTGCTAACTTAGAGAAATGCATCTCTATCCTGACCCAAGTTCAATATCTGGGGTACATCATTAATGAGCAGGGTGTACATGTGGACCCATCCAAGATACAAGTCATTCAGGATTGGCCAGCCCCAACCACTCTAACAGAGCTCCGCATCTTTTTGGGTCTTGCCAATTTCTAACATAGGTTCGTGTTGGTGTTCTCTCATATCACTTGGCCTTTAAGTAAAGTCACCAACGGTGGAGTGAAAGCAAATTTTTTTTGGTTGGAAACCCAACAACAAGTTTTCTCTGAGTTGAAGAATCGCCTCTATTATGCACCAGTGCTCTCATTACCTGACCTGCAAAGACCATTTAAGATTGAGACAGATGCCTCCAACTTGGTTATTGGTGTGGGTTTTACTCAACATGGGCATCCAATGGCTTACCATAGTGAGACACTTTCAGACACAGTCTAAAAGTACCCCACTTACAAGAAAGAAATGTATTCCATTGTATAGGCCTCTTGTCAATGGAAGCATTACATTATGGGGAAGGAAACGATCATCCACACACACCACCAACCCCTATAGTTCATACAAACATAAGGGAAGTTACAGAACAATGGCCATCAGAAATGGTCCACCTATTTGCAACAGTTCCATTTGAACAATAAGTATAAGAAAGGTAGCACCAATAATGTTGTTGATTATCTCAGCTGACCACTAGTCATGGCACTAATCATTGTGCTCAACGCTTGTGGGCGCGAAACACCGAGGTGGCTGCATATTTACAAGAACGATCCATAATTCAACAACATATACCAGACACTCCTGGAAGGGAAGCAAGCTCCACATTTTCACCTTCATGATGCACTATTATGCCACCTGGGACACATCTATGTTCCTTCAGGTGAGAGTGCCAAGATGATTTTGGAGGCACACTATAGTTGCGTCACTGGACATTTCGGAGTAGAGAAAACAGTGGCGGTATTGCAGAGGTATTTTTATTGGTTGAAACTTCATCAGGATGTTGGGAAGTACATTACATCTTGCACTTGCTGTGCCATTGCCAAACCAACCATCAAGAAGCAAGGCATGTATACTCCTCTACCTACTCCTAACTGACCTTGGGAAACTATCTCCATGGATTACATGTCGAGCCTTCCTTCTACTAAGCACAAAAACGATTTTGTTTTCGTGGTCGTCAACAAATTATCTAAGATGGCCATCATGGAAGCCTTCAAGAAGAGTATCATAGCAGAGGCCACTGCTAAGCTCTTCTTTAAGTGAGTGTGGGTACACTTTGGGATCCCACATTCCATTTCTTAGATCAGGACAACAAATTTTTGAGTGAATTTTGGTCAAGTCTATGGTCGATACTAGATACAAAACTTACTAAATCCAAGACTTTCCATCCCCAAAACTGATGGCCAAACAGAGGTTGTCAATAGGAATATCGTACACATCCTTCATATTCCTTTATTTTGAGCCATTGATGCACTTGTTTTACATGTACACATCTACACTCATCATCACACCACCGTTTAGATCTTCTTGTTTTCACGCTCCCATGAACAAATCTAAGCTCCCCTTGCAGGGATCTCACATCTCATTGTATGTAATGTGCAATCTGGGAGCTTAAGGCCTCTGCCTTGGCTTTTGGAATCGCGCAGAGCCTGTCCTAAGCTAGCTCCAATTGCACACTACACAGTTCCAAGAGCCAATCTCCCAGCTTGAGAACTAAGACTGCACAATGCGCATTCTCTCCTAGGCCCTATCCCAGACTGAACTATGCATTGCGTAACTCGAGTCATCAAGCTTCCATGCTGAATACTGGGACTATGCAATGAACAGTTCCCACCATCAATAAGTCACCCCCGTTAGTCAAAATTGTGCATTTCCTCTCATTAGATGCCCTGATTTCTTATTGATTATGTTGTAAAGTTAGAGTTGTAAGAGCTAATGTTTACTTGCCATGAGCATCATTTCTACCCCATAGGTACCACACTCGTGAAGCGCTTCTCTCCAACAATCATTGTACCATGGCACCAAAGAGAGTTGTTTGAAGAGAGACCATTGAAAGCAATACTGGGGAAGCAGTTGAGAAAGTGCTAGTTTACTTGCCAATATATGCAGATGCCCAACTGTTTATAGAAAATGACTCAACACTAACATGGAAGCAAGACTAGCAACGGTGGCATAAGGTATAAATCTAATACAAGATCAAGGAAAGAGGAAATTACTGACATAACAGAGGGAGAAAAAAAAGCAGAGCAAAAGAAGATTCAATCTTCATGCAAGAAGATTTGATAGCAGAAGAAACAGGTAGCAGAGGACACAGACAGTAGAGTGAAGGAAGAGAGAAAAGAAAAGCTTGCAGGTAGCAGAACTGATGTTGCAGCAAGCAGAACAAGAGTAGAAGGAAGAACAAGAGGTGAGAAGTAGAAAAAGGAAGGAGAACAAAGGAAAGAAGCAATGACAGAGAAACAAATCTAATATAGGTAGATGAGCTGGGTGTTATAAACATATTTGGGCACTTCAACCCCAATCATATATGTCGATAAACCAAGGGCTCTTTAACCCCTAAAAGTGTTGTTTCATACCCTAAAGGATCATGGTCAACTGATTAGATCATTTCCCAGAAGTTCCACCTAAAAAACCACTCAGAACTAGCCAAACCTGGACCATACTGAATACTCCATGGTCAAGGTGTGATGCATACTGACTGCCACACTAGCCAGGTGTGATGCATACTGAAGAGGCCTTCTGTAGGGTGTGATGAGCGAGAATGGACAAATGGCTGAGACAGTTTGCTAGGTGGATGCTCGTAGAATATTCTAGAAACTTCTCCCATGACACTTGCCTCTCTGAATTCGCCCAGGGATGAGTAAGAGCTCAATGAAATCTCCAAGTGGAACCAAGAACTATCAGTGGAATGACACTAATAAAAAACCTAGAGCTGACTCACACCCTTGCAAGACATCTATAAATGGATCCCTCATCTAAGAGATCTAGAGGCTGGAATTTTGTAATTTGTAAGGAAGTGTTGTTGGTTTATCTTTGAGAAGGAACATTGTATTATTGGGTGATCTTGCCTTTCATGAGGTGAAGAGGGCTTTGATGCTGGGAGGATGATGCTAGATCAGACAGCTGGGTTGTAATCCTCTCTTCTATTATTTATAAAGTTCTTTGAGTTTTCCTCCATATAATCATGTATTCGTGAATCTTATTATTTATGAATGTAATTGTATGGTCAATGTATTTATGATTCTGCATTGTTTATGATATTATAGATCGAGATGCTTTGATGATGTTTTGTTACTTTATCTCTACAGGTGTTATCTAAAAGTGGGACAAGTAGGAGAGGAGTTGCAAGCTCTATCAAGGGAGAGAGGAAACAATCAAGGAGGCAAGCAGAAGATCTAGGTTGGTCCCCTTTGCTTCTCTCTTATCTATCATACATAAAGGAAATCACAAATTGCTTTGATTGTTTGTTTCTAAGATAGCTACCCGTCTTAGTGGGACTAGCAGATTGAAAAGACACTAGTTTTCACTGAAACAAAATGGTGACTCCACTGGGGAACGAATAGTTTGTTTGTTTATTATTGTTGTTTGCTTTATAAACTATAGACAGAACCTGAAGTTAGCCAGATAGCCTTCGAACTGCTCTTGTTATGCAATTGCAAAGTAGATGAATGTTGCTTCCATCAATCTCCCGGTTGGTTTATGAGCTAAACATCTAACTTACGAGCATTCTAAATGCCCTTGTGTTAGCTCAATAACCTCCTAAGATCATACTCCTGTACTTTGTTTTTACTGTCCATCATAGCTTAGCTTAAATCACTGAACTTAGCTGCAAATTTTGAGCAAAAACCCAACTCAGTTTCACTCCTTGGCCCATCGCACTATCAGTAACTGGAAGCAAATATGCATTGCACCTCCCATGTGTAGCAGGTGAGATGCATCCCTGTTTCTCTAAAGGACAGGTGTGATGACTGAGTTATACTATTTCTCTGTTTGAAATTTGGGTTTTTCCTCGTTGTTTTTAGCTCTATTCAGTTGTTTTGCTGCTTATGATCAGTATCTCATTGCTAAAGCCTCCTTTCTTTACATTGTTCATCCTCCATTGATTAGGATTTGTAAATTTTTTTATGTATTTGTCCATCATTTACAGTCCTCCTTTGTCAAAAGTAGCTTAATTGAACTGTCGTTTTTGATGCAAAAAAGTGTCGTAACTGTCATTTTGAGTCAAAAAGAAGAGTGTCGTAAAGTCTTCCTCCTCTAGATAGTCGATTGTACTTTTTTCATTGTATTTGATTTGAATTGTCAATATTTGAAGTGTAGAAAGCAGTTTTCCATTCGAAATCGAAAGTGTCATTTTAGTCTTCCTTTCATTTTGAAAAAGAAATTATCGAAATGTTGCTTTGAAGAAAATATTTCAGATCTATATTTAGTTTTCCTTTTTGGCATTCTCACATTAAGGAAATAAAAAACAAATACATGCATTTGCATTTGCATTTAGACTGTGTGCAAAAAATGATCTAGGAAAAGTGTATTTAGAGTGTGCTCTTTGCTCTCCGTTGAAAGAATCGTTATATTCTTTCCTTAGTAGCTAGGATTTTCATTCCTAAAAAATAAACGACTTTTTATCATTTTAGATTGCATATTTAGGAATTTTACATCTACATCTCGTGGTGAACCTTGAAAGGAAAACTTCCAAGCAAGATCAACTCTAAAACAAATCTCAATGAACATAAAAACGCTTTGGACCCTGACGCAACACCTCTAGAAGTCTAGGCTAGAGACATGTTTTGGCGTCGTAAAACCTGGTAACTATCGTTTTCATCGAAGTTTGGGTGATTCCTCCTCTTTGATACGACAAGTGCTAGTACGGACTTGTGCTCCACGTACCATCGAGTATATATTGGGAGACCACAATAGGCTGATATCCTTTATCCATAGGAAGCCATGTCTGCCGCCCTATCAATCGCTATGCACTGAACATAGCATTCGGGAAGATTGATTGCCGTACGTGAAGTCCTTGGTAATTTTTCTTTAATTTACCACTAAGGTGTATATTGTAGTTTTGCGATTGCTTTGGTAATCCCTCTCTCTAGATTTCCAGAGTAGTCACTTTCGTTCCTTTTTGAATCCTTAAAAGAAAAAGGTCCATCTCAGCACTTGTCACTTCAGGTTCATAAAAAGTCAAAGGCGACTAAATTCATCTTTAGCTTTTTCTTGACTCTTAAAAATTGAAAAAGCAAAGTTATGTCAAAGCGTCATTAAAATTTATTTAGTTTGGAATAACATCCCTATTCCTTTGTTGATCTTAGGTCGAGATAATGGAGTCCACCAATCAAGGAACCCCTCTTGGGGGGAATCCTAGTCCTTTCACTTCTTGGGGAGATATTGGTGCTCTGTATATGGCTACGTCGTCCCTTCCAGGAATCACAATTGGCCTACCAGTATGGATATTCTCAACCTATGTCGTTCAAAATGCCATGATTCCTCAGCAATCAAACTAGCAACCATATGATACTAAAGTTGTCCCTTCACCTTCTACTTCGCTTGTTTCTCCCTCCCCTTCTTCCTCTTCGCTTGGTGAAACTAGTGATACTAGAAACCAAGTAGTTGAGAAGAAGAAGAAAGGGAAGGAGAAGAAGAAGAAGAAGTCAGTTAAGCAAGGGGGAAACCATGCATCATCCAGTGAAAATCCACACACCAAAATTTCCAAGTACAGATCTCCATGCATAATTTGCAAGGGATACCGCCTTCATCAAGATTGTCCTTGCATTCCACAAATCTTGAGAGAATGGTATCCCCATTTGCACCATCCGGTGTCATCAACCTCTGGCAATCAGGTTGATAGCACACCAGCAACTAGTGAAAATGAAGTCAATGGACAGAAAGGAAAGGTTAGATTTCCATGTAGGTTATGTGAAGGTAATCATGCTCTTCACCGTTGTCCTTTTTTGGACGAAGCCAAAATTTTCTTGGATAACCGTCTTGCTTCACTGCAACAACTTCCACCTGCATACAAGAAACTTTCACCAAGTCCTTCGCTAGTTGAAAACCTAACTGACGTAATTCAATCGTCGGTCGAAACGCCTATCATTGAATGTGAACCTTCTGAGTCCATACAAGACCAAAGTCAATAGGTCAAGATGGCAATTGACCCAGTCTTGCCTTCAGAAGTTCTACCTTCAAATGATACTATTTCCAAAGAGAATGAAAACGATGTCGTTCAAATTCTTTTTGTTAATACAAAGTCTGATGATCTTGGGGGAAATCCACCCATTCCTTTACAAGAGGAAAGTCCCCCAGATCAAGGAGTTCATCCAATCATTTACCCGATACCCCCTCCGAGCAATCTAGTCATTTCCTTCTATTGGAATCAACTAGCAAGACCCCGCCTTCTGTCTAATGTACCATTCCGGATCATAGTACAAGTTTACAAAATGATCGTGTCTGGTACTATCATAGGTGAAGGGGCTTCAGTGAGTATCCTTTGCTCAACTACTTGGAAAGTGCTTGGTTCACCATCGCTTTTGCCTGAGACACAAAATTTGTTAGGCTTTAACAAAGAAACCAGTCCACCATTAGGGATCCTTCTGAAGTTTCCGATAACTTTGAAGAGGAAAACCATTCACTTGAACATGATGGTAGTCCAAGGGCCATTATATTACAATCTACTCCTTGGGTGTGACTATGTTTATAGCATGGAAGCTACTGTTTCCACACTCTTTCGAGTGATGTGTTTCTCGCATGAAGGCCAAATGGTACAGCTTATCGACTAGCTTTCATTTCCTGGTTCAAATACTACTACAAGTCAAACATCATCCCTAAATGGTCTCTTTGAATTAAGAATGTCTATTCAACCTTCATTTCATCCACCTAATTACTGCAAGTAGTCCGGTGAATGTAACAAAGCTTAGGGGGCATGCACCCTGGTCTGCTTCGGCAGGCAAACCCAGCTGAAAAGATAGGTTTCCGTGTAGATTATGTGATTGGTCTGAAACATCATTTCCTTGTAGGTTATGTAATCAGTCTGAAACAACCATCTCCTCATAGGTTATGTGATTGGAAGCTCACACCATTCACCTTTGTCTATTTCGATGGACAAAGCCAAGGAAATGTTTTTGTCTAACCACTGACAGAAACAATCCTGCCTAACCGCAGGGACTTCCATATGGTGACCTAGAGACTCTCCCTTTCTCAATACTTGGGGGCATGCAAACCCTTTTTATGGAAGTGAAAAATGGCCAATTTCATTTTTTTAGCTTTTTATCATTTTTAGCTTTTTAGATTTTTAGTTTAAACTTCTTAGGTTAGGTGATTGGTCTAACCACCATTCACCTTTGTCTGCAGAACGCAGACGAAGCAAACGAAGGATTGTGTCTAGATGAAAGACAAAACCATCCTACCTAACCTCAGTGGTTCCTTAGCTTTTAGTGTAGTTAGCTCTGTAGTTTGGTTATTTCTAGCTTACATAAAAAGGCAACGAGCAATGTTTCCTGTGGTACAAGCTCACTAAAAAAATGAACATGCCAATGAGAGACATCTTTAAACGACTGGAATGAGCAATATTTACGCAAGGTTCAAGCTTGTTAAAACATAAAACCGCCAATGAGCAATGTTTCCGCAAGGTTCAAGCTCGTTAAAAAATAAACCTGCCAATGAGCAATGTTTTCGCAAGGTTAAACCTCGTTAAAAAATAAACCTACCACTGAGCATATGTTAATGCAAGGTTTAAGCTCATTAAAAAATAAACCCACCTTCAGTAAACGACCTCTGTGATTGCATTGCTATCAATGTTCTGAGCCTTGGTTGTGTTCCTCCATCACCTCCATTCTTTTGGCCGATCATAAGCTTCCACTTGATTGTTTCCCCTTTTGAGGAATAGCTGCGATAAGTGATTCTGTGAGCCACCCTCTTCACACTGCCATGTTTTTAGAAGTTCCAAACTTACTTGGAACCAATTTCTACCTGTTAGGACCCCATATTGTCTCTCTTTTACCTTATATTTTGTCATAATATTACCCTTTTCAACCCATATTTGAAAGTCCTTGCTAGTGTTTTGAATCAATCATTCTAAAGGTATACAGTTACTCTTCTCATTGCTATATGTTTAATTATTTAACACATAATCATGCTATCTTTATAATTGATCTTTGAAGTTGATTGAGTTGCTGAACAATTAAAGAATGATGTGCAGACCGCATTGTTGAAACTGCCTAAAGCTGGCAGGACTATCTTTTGCAGTTGCTGAAACAACAGGAACAACACGCGAATCTCGAAGCTGAAACAGCAAGAACAGCATGCAAATCTCAAGGAGACAGTTGAGATTTGCGTACCAGATTTGAAAACAACAAAGGAACCTGATCGATCACTGAGGAAGCTGTTACATTGGTTGTAACGTTCATAATCTAAATTACTGTAACAACATTTTGTTGACGGGAAACTGATTTCCCTATTTTTGTATAAATGGTTGAACTAGAATCTGTAATGAAAATATTTTGTAATAGATGTCTCCTCTATAAAGAGGAGACATCTACATTAGAAGGGGGGGGGAACAAGCTATAACACAAGGATTGTAGTTGAAGGAACGAGACTGAATATTTTCTGTAATATCGTATATTGATGAATGAATAGAGTTTTGTTCTGAGTATCTCATCTTAGTTTTTGTGTCCTAGGGAATCTTGTGAGAAGGCCAGGGCCCACCTTCATCACAAGATTCACCCATTCTCTTTCTATTGTGTGTTAAGTGTGATTTCTATTCATACCTTATTAACAAGTATTGTTTCTGAATGTTACTTTACTTTTGCTGAAACTTTGTTTCTCTTTTAATCGATTGATGCTATTTCATGAGTGCCTCACCGGTGATCAAGTTTACGGAGTGAATTGGTGAACTGGATAACAGAGGCAGGTGCTGAAGGTTCCTACTCTGGGGATAGGGTCCTAATCCTTTGTTACAGAACAGCCATTGTTTTCTTTTGCAGATTTATTCTTTTTTTAAATATCCATCTCTTATTACATATCTGCAATAGAGTATAGTTGTTGTAACACACAGTAAATATTAAACAGGGTGTGATTTATTTATACTACAGCTTTTAGTGCTATTAAAATTGAGTACATACAGTACGTAGTTGCCTTTGAAATAATCAGACTTTCCCGGGTTGACAATTTATGTGGCACTCGACTGTTTAATTAGTAAGCAATTAAAGTGACCAACATTTTGGCGTTGTTTCCAGGGAAGGCAACCGAAGATTTTAAGAGCATTAATGATTTTCTTTTAGATGTACAGGATGCATGAAAGGACGCAGGAAAACTAACCCTACAGGTGGCAGGGGCCAAGGCAGAGGAGGAAGGAAAACTTTCATTGGTGACATTATTTCAAAAGTTGAAACATCTCAGAAGATAAGCTCTCGGAGGCCACAGACTTGGCACCCTCTCGAGACGGATTACGAAACGAAGGGAGTAGTGGGACCAGAAAGGGTCGAAGAGACAGTAGAACAAATCGATGAGTCAGTGGAAGATATTGAAGAACCAATAGAAGATATTGAAGTTGAAGAACCAATAGAAGATATTGAAGTTGAGGAACCAGTTCAGGACATTGAGAGCCCAACAAAAAGCGATGAAGACCGAGCAAGTGAAACAGGGGAACAACCAATGGACGGAAACAATGAAGGACCCATTGGTGGGGGACGAAGAGAAGGAGGAGGACAAAAATTCCCTTTCCACCTTGGAATTCCCTATTGGAGATCTTCCTAGAGGGGCAACTCCTATGAAGAACATCCCACTCTCAGCCCTACCTAATTTCCATGGTTTATCATCTGAAGACCCTGATGAATTTCTATTTGAGTTTGATATATTATGTAGGAGTTATGATTATGTTACTAATTCTCAAAAGTTAAATTTATTTCCAGCAACATTAAAAGGAAATGCACTAAGGTGGTTCATGAGCCTGGGAAGACATGTGATCGCAACATGGGATCAAATGAAAGAAAAATTCTTGGCCAAATACCAAGACTATTGCCGAACAAGAGAAAGGAAGGAGGAATTATTTAAGACGGTTCAGAAGGAGGACGAAAACCTGGAGGATTTCGTGGAAATATTACAATATAATTTGCAGTGATCTGATCATCCGAATATGAGTAAGGATATTCTTCAGTCAATAATGTTAAAAGGGGTACGAGATGACTACTTAGATATGTTGAATATGCTTGGAAAAGGGGATATATCTAAGGAATCGTATGACGAGATTGTCAACCTCTGTAAGAGATGTTCAAGAGGAGCAGCAAACAGACCAAAAAGAAGAGATAGTACATACTCAAGAGTCCAGAAATCAGCTAGTCGAGGAGCAACACGGGCTTAAATAGGTAACTTACTTGAAGAATTTAAAACTGAAATGTTAAGCTCTTTTGCTTCACAAATTGATACCTTGCAGGTTAAAAAGAAGCAAGCAGAGGCAGAAGCTACTTTGGCTATTTTCTGCTCTAAATGCAAAGAAAAACACCCACAAAGGGAATGCCCACTGGACAAGGTACCAATTTGCACTATTTGCAAGAAGGACCATGAGACTCAACAATGCCCTTCTTTACCAGGAATAAAAGCAGCACTGCAACCAACTGAAGGAGAAGTTGAAGCAGTTTAATTGCTGACACAAAGGAGGCAATGGCAACCACGAGGACAAGGTACGAATTCTAATATGCCATTTAATCGTTGGAATAATCATCCTCCTTTTCAAGCAAATTACCCGCCCCTGAATCAAATGCAATACCCACCGTTCAACCAAATGAACTTCCCACCCATGCAGCAACTAAACCCTCCCTTTGTTGATCCTACAATATGGAATCCCTGGACTCTACAGAAATCTTATTTTAATCAATGGAATCCAAATTGGACAGCTCAGCAAATCCCATTTCCAAACCAATTTCCCCAGTATCAACAATCTCTCTCCCTGCCATCAAATGCTCCACCGAATAACCAGACAATGAGACCCCAGCTGCCTGTGCAACTGAACTCCAACCCTAATAATAATAAAGCTCTGCAGGTCATTTATATTCAAAACCAACGTGTTTTCCCTATGCAATGTAATGATATTCATTTGTGCTCTCGGAGAATAGTTGAACCCATTATTGATGACATTACTTCTTCTAACTCTAATAAAGAGGAGACAGGAAAAGAAAAATCATCTAATAACAATGTTGGAACAGTTGAGACATCCTCTAGTAAAACTGCTGAAATAGCAGAGCCGCCCTTCCCTGAACGTCTGGCTCTTACCAAGACACTTGAGCCATCTGCTTTTAACCTCTTAGGAGAATTGCAGAATTTGTATGTTAAAATTCCACTCTTACAAGCACTTAGAGATGTACCAATTTATGCTAGAACTGTTAGAGATATTTGCATTAAGAAACCTAGAAGAAAAGCTAAAGATCCCCTCACAGTTCATGTGATGGGTGATCTAGCTGCTTTAATGTCAGGAAAAACCCATCCCGTGAAATATGGTGACGCTGGTCATCCTACAGTTACAGTACAGGTTGGAAAAACTTTTGTTTCCAGAGTTCTAGTAGATCTAGGTGCTGCTATAAATATTATGACACTTGAAACTGCACAGTTATTACAGTTAAAGAATGTAATTAGGGAAACCCCAACCATTCTAGAACTAGCTGACCGTTCCACAATCAAACCAGAAGGAGTCATTGAAGACCTGATAATTTCAATCGAATCTTGGAACTACCTAGCTGATTTTGTTGTATTACAGACTAAAACAAAGTTGGGGGGACATCCATTGATTTTAGGGAGACCTTGGCTGGCTACAACAGATGCCTTCATCAGCTGTAGATCAGGTTCAATGAAAATTTCTAACGGATGTGAAACCAAGCAGCTTACTCTTTATCCTCATGCTACACCTATGATTAACAATGATAACTCTGTATGGTTAGACTATGAGGATGATGAGACCCAGCCCATCTTGACTGTTGGACAAGCCTTAACTTTTAAATATACAACTGAGGATGAACTAATTAGTAATTTTATTTTTGAACCTTCTTCGGTTAACTCTGAAACACATGATCACTTGACTACAATCTTGGAACCTGAATCCCAGCAAAACCTTAAAACCGAAAATTCATCTCAGACATCAGCTGATATCTCCTCCAAGAGTATAACAGTAGAAATCGAACTTGGCAAAACATTAAATATAAACCCTAACCAAATAGATGCTGAAACACAACAGTTAATGAAGTTACTTCGTGAGAATAAGGAAGCATTTGCATGGGACTACACAGATATGAAGGGAATCTCTCATGAATTAAGTACTCATCGTATTTATATCAAAGAGGGGTCTCACCCAGTCTGTCAACCCCAACAACGAATAAATCCCAATTTAAGGGAAATTGTGAAAGAAGAACTTCAAAAATTGCTGAATGCAAGATTTATATATCCTATATCTGATAGTGAATGGGTTTCTCCATTAGAGATTGTCCCTAAGAAAAATGGGAAATGGAGAGTGTGTGTGGATTATAGAGCTCTAAATAAAGCCACTCATAAAGATCATTTCCCCTTACCATTTATTGACCAGGTGCTAGACAATTTGTCAGGAAAGAGATTCTTTTCCTTTTTAGATGGATTTAGCGGATATAACCAGATCAAGATTGCACCCCAAGACCAAGACAAGACCACTTTTACTAGTCCATGGGGGAATTTTGCCTATAGAGTTCTTCCATTTGGGCTATGTAATGCTCCAGCAACATTTCAAAGAGCAGCGATAGGAATTTTCTCTGATATGCTTAATGACTCCTTAGAAATATTTATGGATGACTTTACTCCTTATGGTGTGACTTTTGAAGATGCATTACAAAACCTTGAGAAAGTACTCAAACGATGTATAGAAGCTCATCTTGCCTTAAGTACTAAAAAATGCCATATGATGATGAATCAAGGAATTGTATTGGGACACTTCATCTCATTCCTAGGAATTCAAGTTGATCCAGCTAAAGTGCAGGTAATTCAGACTCTTCCTATCCCTAAAACACAAACTAATGTAAGAAGCTTTTAGGACATGTTGGATATTATAGAAGATTTATCAAGGATTTTTCTAAAATAGCTTCTACTTTGTTTGTGTTACTTATGAAAAATGTTGAATTCAAGTGGACTGATGGTTGTCAAAAAGCATTTAATGAACTTCAACATCAATTGTCTACAGCTCCTATCTTAAGAGGACCTGATTAGGCACTGTCCTTTCATATATCCTCTGATGCTTCAGATACTGCAATTGGAGCTGTCTTGGGTCAAGAAGAAAACAATCTTCCTTATGCTATCTATTTATTAGTAAAAATATGACCCCTGCTGGACTTAATTACACAGTTACCGAAAAGGAATTTTTAGCAGTCATTTATGCTATTAATAAGTTTCGACATTATATTACCGGTTACACTACTTTTGTTCATACTGATCACTCGACCATTAAGTATTTAATGAACAAATCAGTTACAAATGCTCGAGTTACCAGACGGTTATTATTACTACAAGAATTTGATATTACAATTGTAGATCGACTAGGTAAAGAAAATGTAGTCGCTGATTTCCTTTCTCGGATAAAAACTGATGAGAATACTCCAGTAGATGATTTCTTTCCTGATCAATATTAATTTGCAGTATCTGCTCACTCACCTTGGTATGCAGACATTGCCAATTATTTAGTTGCAGGGAAGCTACCATCACACCTGTCACACAGAGAGAAAAGAAAGATCATTCATCAAATCGCTAGGTACAGTTGGATAAGTGGGTGTCTTTTTCATACAGGACTTGATCAGGAAACTTGGAGATGCATCAGAGAAGATGAAGTTTATGATATATTGAAGGCTTGTCATGATGGCCCTTGTGGAGGGAATTTTGCTGATAAAAGAACAGCACATAAGGTTCTTAGAATGGGTTATTATTGGCCCTCACTTTTCAAGGATGCAAAGAGATATGTTAGGGCTTGTGATAGCTGTCAGAGAATGGGTCAGCCTAATCACAGGGATGAAATTCCATTGAACCCCCAAGTAATACTTGAACCCTTTCAAATATGGGCTCTAGATTTCATAGGTCCCATCAACCCTCCATCCAATCAAAGAGTTTATATACTGGTTTGCACAAATTATATGACTAAATGGGTGGAAGCTAAGGCACTCCTTAGAGATAATGAAGAATATGTTTTAACCTTTTTATTTGAAGAAATCTTTATTAGGTTTGGATTGCCTAGAGAACTAGTCACAGATGGAGGACCTCCCTTCAATGGCTTTAAAGATACACTTCAGAAATATCACATTAAGCATAAAATGACTACGCCTTATCACCACCAGGCCAATGGGCAGGTGGAAAACACGAATAAGGTCATAGAAGCCATTTTAACAAAAACGGTAAAGGAGAATAGAAGGGATTGGTTTCAAAGGTTTCTGGAAGCATTATGGGCTTATAGAACTACTTGGAGGAATACTACGGGTTTTTCACCTTATGAATTAGTTTATGGTAAAAGTGTTGTTTTTCCTGTGGAATTTGAAATCAAAACCTTAAGGATTGCTTTAACTGTTAACCTTGACTTAATTGATGCACAGACAGCTAGGTTGCAACAGCTTCAAGAATTGGATAAAAAGAGGTTGGATGCCATCCATCAAACAACTATGATATAATAGCAAAGAACTAGGTGGCATGATAAAACCATTAAGCATAAGCAGTTCCAAAAAGGTAATTGGGCTCTACTGTATGACTCCCATTTTGAAAATTTTCAAGGTAAATTAAGAACAAGGTGGCTAGGACCTCATGAAGTAGATACTATTTTCCCAAATGGAACAATCAGACTCCTAACAATTGATGATTCTAGAACACCATTGTTAGTGAATGGGTATTGGCTCCATTTGTATCAACAACCTATTTCTAAAGAGGATTTCAAAGCCACTTGCATGACAGATATACATTATGTCTTTTTGGGGGAGTATGATATCCCTCATTGCACTTAGTTTTTCTATTTATATATTTAATTTTTTTAGATTAGATTTCTTAACTAATAATCCCTGTCAAGGGTTGCCATGTTACAATTAACTATTTTGCAGATCTTAGCTTCGGAGGATGGCTAGGAAGAACAATTTCAATACAGGAAGGATCAAGCTTTGGCTTGGGAAACATTGCCATTTCACTTCAAATCATAATCCATTCACCTCTCACTTCCCTTCAGCAACATTTTCCCACCATTTCCTGTTGTTGAAACACCATTTCCCATTGCTGAAACACCATTCCCCATTGCTGAAACACCATTTCCCGTTGCTAAAACACCAATTTTTTTTCCATTTTTCCTAAGGAACACTAATTTTCCAATTTTTCCTGAGAGTGAACCATTACTTTCTCTCAAAAATGATGGATACACATCACTCTTCATTAAAGGAATCAGCCATTCATCCTGATAATTATGTTCCTTCACTATTACTTCTCGTGAATATAGAAAACCTTGTGTATAAAAACCCTCATACTTTATAAACCCTTTTTATAACCATCGACGATCTATTAATGACGAGATTATATTCTTCGCGCAACAACCAAAGGTAAAATGTGAAGGTATGCGTGTTTATGTGTAAATATTAAATTCTAGTTAATGAGAAGATATTGATATGATTGCCAAAATCACCGTACATTCAAGCATATCATTCTAGCCGCAGTTGGGGGGGAATACCAAAATATTTTAATCATTACATGATACGCCGATTACCGTCATTTCTTACTTCTCGCGGCAGTGTCTCATCACCCCATCTGTGTCTTATCATGTCATAACTTCATTTGCAACATCCTACTCTGTTTCAACTGCGGCAACTCGGCTCTGCACTCTGCATTTTGCTGAACCAGGAACTATGGGAGGAAATACTGTTAGACATGAACCTAGCTCAACGGCATTATTGCAACTTTACCAGGAGGCATACCAAATCTTTCTACAAGCAGGATGGGTGGATTATTTCCGAAGGCTCCCAGATTTTGATTCTCATCAAATTCTGGAATTCGCATGCAATTTGAGGGAAGGATACTCTATTGTTCAAGGAGTGTGAATTCCAGTAACATAGAAGGATATAGCGTAGGTATGAACAGAAAGAGATACTCTATTGTTCAAGGAGTGTTAATTCCAGTAATGGAGGAGGATATAGCACAGGTTTCAGGGTTACCAACCAATGGTACTTGTTGGTTCAGCCGAAAACACCTCATTCTCAACGCACAACAAGATTTTCTGCTACTAGGGGAGTGCGTCGAACTTAAAGGTAGGGGTGTTGCACTTCGTTCACTACCACCGCCATGGCTGAAGGTTACAAAGTTTGTTAAGCACTACTTCACCTGCGAGGGACGTTATCAGATAGTGTACCAGCACGACTTTGTGTTATTGAATCATTTAAGACATGGTCGTTTAATAAATATGCCATATTATCTGCTTGGTTGTCTAAACAAATATGGCACACTATTCCATGAACGCAAGGCACCCACTCCTCTCCCTCACGCACCATTGTTTGGTTCATCTCTTAATTCATAGAGGCTTTTCCCTGCACAATCCCCCTCCCCTTAACAATCCTCCCCAACAAGCTGTTGAAATCCTTCAACCAGCAGAAGAAAACCCCCAGCAAGCTGCCGAAATTCAACAACCAACAGCTGAAACACCCCAATTGAGAACTGAAAACCTGCAACAGACCCCACCCTTAATGAAGCTGAATCATCCACTCCCATCGTCCATATTCCCATCGATAATTTGGATGACAATACCCCCATTATTATGCTCAAAAGGAAAAGATAAGAGAAAGCTGCAACCCCACTAAAGAGAAGAACGAGGGCCTCAATTAAGGAAGCCGTTATTTTTGATAATCCCCCTACCCTGAGGAAAAGTTCTCGTAAGAGAAAAACCACTATTTTTCCTGCCTCCTTACCTCAGCGACGAACAAGGACGTCTGCAGCAACTGAGGCCATCACCAAAATTTCCCACATATCATCCTAAAATCTCGTACTCCGCCTAGCCCTGAACCCTCACCTTCCTCACCCTCGGGTACCGAAATGCAAAGCGTTCACGATTTTGTGACATCATTTTTTCAAAAGATGCAGCTGCTCCACAAGAACCAACTACTAATTCATCTAAAGTAGACACCCAAGATGATGTACAACATGTGGCTACTCCACAAGAACCACCCATTGACTTAATAGGTGTTACACAAGAACCACCTGTTGGGAAACAAAAGGAAGACGACCTAGATGTGGCTGTTACACAAAAACCAGCCACTGACTTAACAGGTGATACACAAGAACCACCTGTTGAGAATGAAAATGATGAAGCTGCCACCGAACAACAATCATCCCATCCACTAGAACATGCAATTGCTACAGAAGGCCCGGTTACTTTAACCTCCCTTCAGGAAGAAAACAAGTTTTTGAAATCTGAAATTGAGGCTTATAAGCAAGAGTTAACAAGGGCAAGGGAATCTTATGAAAAGGAACTCAATATGTACATGTTAGCTCAGGTAGCATCTGCAGCTGAAAAGAGTGCAGAAAAAGATCGACACAATGAATACATGTGCAGTGAATGTGGTGATCTCTATTCTCGAGCCGGTTATAAGATAATCGGAGTTTCGTTGTCTGGATCTAGTCCAGTATCTCCTCCTGTTATAGTTAAAATGAGTACCCTGTTGTTACACAAGAACCAACAGGGTCTTCAAAGACCTTGGAGGAAGAAATAAAACCACCCCAACCTACCCTAGTCGTTACAGAGCAGAAACCAGTACCAAAGTCTTTTAAGACTGCGTGTACCCAGACTGAACCTCGATGTGTCAGCAATGCTCATGCCCAGACCTCCAGTTTTCAAGAACTGAGGGACACATGGAAGACAGAGTATGATCTCTCACAAGGAAAGGCATTTCAGCAACAGAAGTCATTATGGCTCAACCATGCATATAGAAATTGGGAAGTTCTTGAACAGTCTCTTTCACAATACAAGGAAAACAAGAAGCTAAAAACCAGACTGTCCCTTATCTTTGACTTGGTTCAAAGGTCACTTACCACTAGGAAACCATATTTTAACTATTCTGTGTTTTTGAGAGAACGCTTAGCGTTCCTCCAAGTGAAAGAAATCAAAGATGGATGACCCCACCAGGTGTCTACACCTCAGTAGTTTATTGAGACCTTTGCAGAAGCATCGAATAGTGAGCAGAACTTGTTGTGTGAACTCTATCTTCATAATGAGGCTATGCCTGAAGATAGGAAGCTTAATTTAGTTCCTCTCGTTGGTGATATTCAAATTAGAGCCTTCGTCTCTTTCTTGGCTAATCAGCTTACTTGGAAAAATGCTTTTATGTTAGCAACACACAATGAGGAGAACTGTCTTCTCTGGATCCGAGTTGAGCCACAAAATGCCGCTGTTTTTATCGCTGAACATCAACGAATTCTACGAGAGCCAGTGATGATTGACCATATCAGGAAACTACAGGTAGCAGCCTTGGAGGAATGCCAACACTATGTCAGAACTAAGGGAACTCTGGCCATAAAAGCAAATCATCTATTTTGGGAACACTGTCCTAAGGAGAGAAGGGAGTACCACCCCTTTAACCCTCTCAATCTTCAGGAAACAATCTCATGAATACCTAATTATGCTAAATGTATTCGACTGTGTGCTGAGAAATGGATTGGTTATCACTTTCACTTCCCTCTTTTATGGCTACCAGGACAACAATACAAGGCTCAATTCAAATTGACCAAAAAGGAAGAGCTTGCAGCGTGGCAAAAAGTTCAGAGTGTCCAAGGGTTCAGAGACATGGTTGACAACACCTTCTATACTTACTGCATAAGCAATTTGCACTATTCATCCCAGTATTCCGACTCAAATTCATAGTAGAAGTTGCATGGGGACATGCAATCCTTTCAGTTGGGGGGGATGTTAGGACCCCATATTGTCTCTCTTTGACCTTATATTTTGTCATAATATTACCCTTTTCAACCCATATTTGAAAGTCCTTGCTAGTATTTTGACTCAATCATTCTAAAGGTATACAGTGACTCTTCTCTTTGCTATATGTTTAATTATTTAACACATAATCATGGTATCTTTATAATTGATCTTTGAAGTTGACTGAGTTGCTAAAAAATTAAAGAATGATGTGCATACCGCATTGTTGAAACTTCCTAAAGCTAGCAGGACTATCTTTTGCAGTTGCTGAAACAGCAGGAACAGCATGCGAATCTCGAAGCCGAAACAGCGAGAACAATGTGCAAATCTGAAGGAGACAGTTGAGATTTGTGTACCAGATTTGACAACAAAAAAGGAACCTGATTGATCACTGAGGAAGCTGTTACATTGGTTGTAACATTCATAATCTAAATTACTGTAACAGCATTATGTTGACGGGAAACCGATTCCCTATTTTTGTATAAAGGGTTGAACTAGAATCTATAATGAAAATCTTTTGTAATAGATGTCTCCTCTATAAAGAGGATACATCTACATTAGAAGGGGGAAACAAGTGGTAACACAAGGTTTTAGTTGAAGGAATGAGACTGAATATTTTCTATAATATGGTATATTGATGAATGAATAGAGTGTTGTTCTGAGTACCTCATCTTAGTTTTTGTGTCCTGGGGAATCTTGTGAGAAGGACAGGGCCCACCTTCATCACAAGATTCACCCATTCTCTTTCTGTTGTGTGTTAAGTGTGATTTCTATTCATACCTTGTTAACAAGTACTGTTTCTGGATGTTATTTTACTTTTGCTGAAACTACGTTTCTCTTTTAATCGATTGATGCTATTTCATGAGTGTCTCACTGGTGATTAGGTTTACAGAGGGAATTGGTGAACTGGATAATAGAGGTAGGTGTTGAAGGTTCCTACTATAGGGATAGGGTCCTGATCCTTTGTTATAGAACAACCATTGTTTTCTTTTGCAGATTTATTCTTTCTGATTAATTATTCATCTCTTATTAGATATTTGCAATAGAGTATAATTGCTGTAACACAGAGTGAAGATTTAACAGGGTGTGATTTATTTATACTACAACTTTTAGTGCTATTAAAATTGAGTACATACAGTACGTAGTTGCCTTTGAAATAATCAGACTTTCCTGGGTTGACAATTTATGTGGCACTCGATTGTTTAATTAGTAAGCAATCAAAGTGACGAACACGACTGAGCAGGTAAGTGCCTAAACCTATTCCTCGATTGCATGAATAATATTTCAAAATTGCATGAACTGTGGGAATGGTCAATTATGTGGAATTGGTGGCCAACTAACTAGCCACCCTTGCTTAGTTCACACCCCTTCGCAGAATTCAGTTGATCCACGTCCAATTTCAAACTGTTGATTAGATACGCAGTCAGCACGTGCGGCATGTCAACTCAGGAAAAAGGCATTTGAAACTGGTAGTGGTGGCGGCAGATAACGAGAGTAAGGGAGGTGATGGTGGTCAAGGGGCATGAGGAACCATAATGGCACTGGCGTTAGACCAACAGTTCGAATGGGGATAACGTACCCATCCAGCCACCTCATCTCCTCATCGCGGATTACGCCAACAGTTAAGTACAATGCACTCCAAGCCTCCACCACCCTTTTGGTTCATTTTCATGTTAGGAAGCTCTCGACTGCAATGTTCGTCTACCACCTTAAGAGCGGCAAGCCAGTCGTCCTCTGCCAGTTTTCTGCCAATTTTTTCGAAACCCTCCTGCCTATTGGGCTCTACAGGAGCCCTGCTGCATTCTACGAGAGCCAGAGAATTTCTACAAGAAAACTTCTATAGGAAATCCAGACAACAACCAGGAGAAGGAAAACCTAGGATTTTTATCAGAATTTGAGCTTAAAACGAGGTAGGCTCGAGAAACCTCCCTGCATAGGACTTATTTGTATAAGTTGGTGAATTAAAAACATAGAATTGGATTGAAAGAAAGGAGAATGAAGTTTAAAAGTCTGTTTGCATATTTTCCCTGAGCTCTACACAGTTCTCTGTTTTCTTCTCTACATTTGAAATCTGTCTTCTTCTTTCTCATATTCTACTATAGAGAAAACACTTGCAATCGTAGAAACCAGCCCGTGTAAAAAAAATCGAATTTGCATATCTGTCTATTCTCTGAGAAAAACCTTGTGTTATTTATCCTCTGTTCTGTCAAAAAAAAAAAAAATCTTTCCAAAAGCAGAAGATCAAATTCAGGATAATAGCAGTTTGAAACAAGGGAAATATTGCAATTTAATGTTGTTAGAAGGAGCACACAGAAATTCCTCCTATAGTACAGTGAGAAAAGGAAACAAAACTCAGTTGTCCCTCTGTCTCAGATTTTTGAAATTGTTGTTTTTCTCCTCACCTAAGCACTTCAGAAACCACTCAACACCATGCCAGGAGAGTTTATGAGGAAGAAGCCTTTGAACTCCAACCAAAAACATGAGCACCTTGAGGTGGTTTGGCCCTCTTCATCAGGGAAAATTGGATGGTTTTCTTTGAAAGGATACATGGATATGATGATGAGGTAACTGAAGAATTTCTGATGGCCTTAAAACCCCATTTGAAAACACATGCCACCATCAGTTTCAGGGGGTTGTCCCTAGAACTTACACCTAATCTTATCAGTTGAATCACAGGCCTTCCACCTGGGCTCCCTTGGAGCAAGGAGGAAAAATCATTGGGACAGGTGGCCAAGAAGACATTTTTTCAGCCTGGGGAGAATCCTGTAGAGGATAAAAATGGGGTCAGAAGGACAAGCTTGCCTCCTCCATGGAATGAAGTTAGATACCATGTTAAATGATCCAAAAATACAATTTTATCATAGGTTATAGAATTAGAATAAAATAATTATTAATTTAAGATATTAAATTAAAAATTATTATTCTAGAATGTTTAATTATTTAATGGAGACTTTTAGAATTAGCATATTGTTGTAACTAGATATGACTCTCAAAATGTGTCGTATCTTAGGCTCTATTTTAGGATATTTGTTAGCTAGTTGGTTTGAATAACATTTATTGTAAATGGACACTTGTTATTTAATAAGTGATCCATAATTAGAGGTAGTTAGGACATGGAACTTATAAATAGCTCATTGCAAGAGTGTTTG